>JANRMR010198259.1:0-10111 GCA_025434825.1 Bergia sp. 'catenularis'
GTAGGCTTTTATGAGAAAGAAATAGGTTCGAGTCATCTGCAAATAGATGGAAATCAAGGTCTGGGGCAGAATTATGATTTATGAAAATCATTTATGTATAGAAGAAACAAGAGAGGTCCCAAAACTGAGCCTTGGGGAACACCACAAGAGATAGAGACTTTATTCGAGGCAACATTTCCAATAGATATATACTGCACTCTGTTGGAGAGATAAGATTTAAACCATTCTAGTACAATGCCTCTTACACCATAATTATTCAGTTTCTCAAGTAGGATGGAATGATCAACAGTGTCGAAGGCCTTTGAAAGATCTAAAAAAAGTTCGCAGGAGTAATGCTTACTTTCTATTGCCTTTTGGATTTTGTCAGTAATTAGTTAGATAGCATGTGAAGTGGAGTGATTTGTACGGAAACCAACTTGGCAATCAAACAATAACTCACATTTCTCAAGGAAATCTATCAGCCTTATATACATCAATCTTTCAAGAATTTTGTGGAACACAGAAAGAAGCGATATGGGGCGGTAGTTAGAGATAACCTCTCTAGGACCTTTTTTAAAGTGCCCGGTCTTGTGTCCAACCAGAGTTTGTTTTTGCCGGCAATTTACCACTTTTACCTGACAAATGTCGATGTCCGGCCGTTATTTGCAGCCTTGTAACACTGTAATTATTCCTAATATACCAAGTTCACAGTGCCGTTACACTTTTTATTGTAACCGGTTTTTAACGTCGAAGCTGAAGGAATACATCTATTGTAAAGTCGAAAGAGCCAATACAGCTATAAAGATACCAGCACGATTCGAATATTTGAAATTGTCTGGCTGTTGAACGCACCAATCTTGTGTACAGAACAGCTCATTTAGGTATATAGAGGATGTTACACGGAGGTGCAAAGATATGAACTGTATTTTGAGTGGTAAAAACAATATTTTACGAAAGAACACAGCGAGGGAGTAAATTGCTTTTTACACTAGAAACTGACATTTATATCTTCCAACCACCGTGTAAATTTTCTTTTTGTTATATAGGCAAAAAATAAGAACTTTCGGAAAATCTGCGGAAACCTTTGGAACTCTCAAAAACGTTTGAGAAATCCTCTAATCATTTTTAAACTGAATTTTTAAAAAAATCTCTGGAAATCGATCTGTTTTCATGTTTTTTACGAGTTGTGTATTTTCAAGTAAAGCACTCGTTAAACAAAAAACAAACAAAACAAGCAAACAAACACAAACAAATAAACACAAGCAAACTTACAAACACACAAGCAAGATAAACGAAGCAGACAAGCTAATCAGACGTTTGAACAAAACGACCTACTTCTAATAAAACCCGTTTTATTTCTCAGCAGTCTGTGAATGTTCTCAATTGACTGGGCCCCCTGCCAAAAGTTGAATATAGGGATCAGATGTCCAATTTCCGATCACCTCGTCGTTTACTTCAAGTTTTGTCATTTCAGTGACTCAATCTGGCGGCCGGTTTTCAAAAGCTATTTTAAAATTATCTCTTTTGCCCATTGCGACCATTTGTTGACGTCATTCAATGCTCTTTTTATAGTAATTCAGACATGATGAGGCAGACGACATATGGGCCTAAGAAGTATTTGTATACTGAAATCCATGGTCAAATTTCATTATATTTCGGGTGGTGCAATTCTTACATTTAGGTTTCGTTTTTGTTACATTTATGTTCGTTACTGAAGAGGAATAATGGAATAAGAATAACGGAAATTTTGTAAATGGAATAATGCCCCTTTTTTGGGGGGGGAGGGGGGGATAATGGAATAATCTGAATAATGCTGTTTGGGTGGGAATAGTTTTTTTAAAAATTCGTATGGCATAATGATTTTTTTGACTGGAATAATGGAACAAACGAAAACGTTCGGGCAAAAAAAGTGGAATCATGATCACCCCATTATTCCTCTTATCCCCCGATTCGTTACCTATTAACGTCGATTTGTAATACATTTGGCGTTATTTACATTTAGCGATGATACGATTAGAATCAACCGTACTTGTAAAAACTGACTCGCTGTAAATGTTTTGGCTTGTAACCGTCACTGATTACAATATCAAGCCGACATTTCCAGTAGATACTAATTGTGCCATTTTCTATCGAATATCGTGAGTTCATTTTGTCTGAAGTTTAATGAGTCAAACGGTCAACAGTGACGTCACCAGAAGTCCGCCTAATAAGGTGTGGGGGATCATATGCCTTATAGAGCCTCGACTGCTCCTATATATGGTCCGATAAAGACAGCTTTTTTTCAAATTAGCCATAAACAATTTATAGGCCAAATAAGATATTTACCAACAAGATATTTACGTGCTCGGAGGAAACGTAGTTAGCCTGAGTGTTGAAGTGAGGACACCCAGAGGAAATGGTAGCACGTGCAAGCCGACCAAACTATTTACAGGTACTTGACTGTCCCTTTTACCATCCTGAAAAAAGGTTAGTCAGGGTTCACTCATACTCTTTGTAAAAATGGATTAAAGTTGCGGTTCAGACTTACTATATTTATCGTGAGTCTGACTATTACTTTTAAAAAAATAGTTAAAAAATTATTAGATTTGCCGAGGGGTCAGTTATTACATTAACGCTTGATTTTTATTAAGTTTACGGTTGTTATTACGTTTTGTGGTGATGCAATCTGCACTGAGCCACAGAATACACGAACGCTCAATTCTTTCCCTTGCTAACATTACACCATCTTGTCCGTTTTATTTTTTTGAGTTTGGTACTATACCAAATGTCCCTGACGTCACACTACAAACAATCCTCTCGTAGAGATATCGCTCCCGAACGTCAAAGAAATCGTTCGACTGTAACAAGTATCTCGATATTTTGGTGGCAAATTTAGCATCGTAAACAGTGGAAGTCGCAACACGGAATGCGTTTGAAGATCTACTTAGAGCGCAGTCCCATCATGGCTCAGCAATGACGTAACCAAGCCTCAAGCAGGATGAGCAAATTAAAATTCCTATATCACGATCAAGACTTTGATTGAGCGGAAACGTAAATTTGTTTGAAACATCTCATAGTCAATAACTCCACAGTGTGACTATACTAGTTATCTGAAAGAACATGAGGCCACAGATTTCCGAGACTCGGGAGGTAAGTCAACTTTGTTTTGTATTTCTTTGCTGAAGACATTTGTTTATTTTAAAGAATTCTCCATACACGATATCCTTCCATATTTGTTGGTCGATAGACGTTTGTTCTGTCGCAGTAGTTGTGCGTGCAAACTTTACAGTTCACACCAACATGCTGTCGACATTTGCGTTTCACGCTTTTGCAGCAAGTAGGCGAAATCGCTATTTCATTGTTTTTCTTTTGTCCGTCCGTCTGTCTAGCTATTTCTATCAGTCAAAGTTTGTCGGTCGAACTGTCCGTTTGATTGGCTATCTGACTGTCTGTCTGTCTGTCTGTCTATCTCTCTGTCTATCTCTCTGTCTGTCTGTCTGTCTGTCTGTCTATATATCAATGTATATATCTGTATGGCTTTTCTCGTGCCTTCGTAAGCACGTACGGCAATAAACAAATGCTTCTGTCTTTTCATTCCTTTGCTTCATGTTATACCGGAAATAGTATAAAAAATAAATATACACCGTTTAAAAATGGTTATGTTACGCAATTCTATTTCTCAGTTAGCAGCCAGTTCATATAAGCTTTTGAAAGTGTAAGACATGTTGTGTCTGGGGTATGTCATATGGTGCAGAAAGTTTACTGTAGAATTGGAAGATCAGTGTAATATTAACTAAACATTTCGGTTCTCCCTCCAAGCACAAGTCCAATACTGTTGAGCAGGACACGAGACACGTTAACAGATGACTGTCACGCAATACCCGTCGTCGGTCCAATATTTCAGTTGACAACCATTCAAATGCCGCACTTCCTGTTAGTTCGGGTGCTTTGTATTTTTGCAAAGGTTTTTGTTTTAAAATGATACAGGAATAATATTATAATCCAAATTTTAGCAAGTTTTGATCAGAAAAGTTACTTCGGCCGAAGTATAGTTGAAAGTATTTACCTGTCTTGGCCCATTTTCGCTATTTTAAAGGGCTGAAATATTTTTGTCATCTGTAGAAGTTGTTGCCCTCATAACCTAATGATACTACTGAAATAGAAATGTAAGTAATTAAGTGTTTGACAAATCAAAGAAAATTTTGGCTAAAACTGTCTTGTGCAAACAGACCCTCAATTGCAAAATGATAATTAAGTAATTATCAAGTGTTTGGTATGACAATGCTCAGTTTTGCGCTCGCCTTACCCCGCTGAAGCAATATCGTGTTCGTATCAGCGCGCAGTTTAGCGAAACAGCACTCCAAGTTCGAGATATTCAGAAAAGGCACAAAACAGACGGAAACAGTTATATTTACTTAGGGAGCGACTAGTACAAGACTAGTCATTAATCACTCTGCAAGAGATTTTGTAAAGATATACTTTCCAAGTATATTTAGAACGGAAAACTTGTTTTTCCACGACAATAATTAAATTGGCTTTTAACATACAATGCCAACGATACAGGCTGCACTTTTTGCTCAGCTGGACTTTCCAGAACTTCCATACTATGTTAACTTGATGTTGAGAAATTTTTTACGAGGCAGCCAAAACAAGTTTAAGAATGAAAAAAAAATAAAATGCATGTTGCCGTCTCACGCATTATTTGATTAAATGAAAAACGTCCTAAACTTAAAAGAAAAGAAACAATTATCGAAAGGCGGTCTCGAACATCATCTCCTCGAACAAAATTTCAAAATTAACAATAGACCTTTTACAGTTCCTGAAAAGTAGCCAATCCTTTGTCTGGCAACGAGGCGAACGTTGACCTTGTGTTGTTAGAGATGTGAAACTGTTTAGCATAATAATATTGATATTGAGGGTTTGTATCAATGCAAAGTTGACTTTTTTCCTCTTCTAGTCAATGTAGTCTGACCGGAAGTAGAAGACGTACAGGAGGCTTATTCCTTGCATATAAAGCTGTATTTTTTTCAAAAGCAAAGCTACTAAAAACAAATACAATTTTTTCCAAATTTGACGTCACGTCCGTATATTTGCTTAGATCAGCAAATCACAAATCCTAAAGCTGGCGAACGTCAGTTGCAACCGTATCTTGTTTTTATTTGGCTGTCTCCTACCAATCACTCACGCTCAAGCACGCGAAGACAATAAATGTAAGAGAAAGCAAAATGGAAGCAGTCGGGGCCGTCACGTATTAGTATCTTTGCTTCCTATAGTCCCGAAAGATGGCCAGAGTTAATGCTAAGGGAAAGTGTCAACTTGACAAAAAAAATACTGTCCTATGTAAAGGCTAAAGCTACATTTTAATCCTGCATTTCTGAGAACTCAAAAGGGTTGGGTCAAAGTGTTTTTAGGGAGGAAAAGTATTTTCTCTAAAGTAAGCTTTAACCCCGGCAATAAACAAACCACCAACCATTAATGACTGATCCCTAACGCTACATGACTCAAACCTAGGATCTTTCGAATGAAGACAATTGCCGGAACTGCATTCCAAATGGGGCTGCAGACGAGAGTCGAGATACTTCATTGGTCGTCCCAGATAGAGTCCCGAAATATATTGTGGGAAAACCACTTCACGATTATGATGCAACTGGTGAAAACGTAAGTACCATAGAGCATTGTCTAGTCCGTGTGGGTTTGATCTAGGTACGGAGACCCGTCATCATCAGCGATGATGCTTTGCGTTCGGTTTATTTTGGTTAGTGACTAAAATAGGCGATGTTCTAAAAAATATTCATTAGCTTCCCTAAAATGAACAATAACTAGATATTTTAAAAAAAGCCAAGACAAACGGTATATGCCATAAAATCTAAATTAACTGGCAGATCTCACAAACTAGATTTGAATCATAAACTAGTAGTTACCAATGGTAAAGCGAGTGCTGAAGCGAAATCTGAAGTTGAACTTTTCTCGAGTAGATTTTTTCTAGTCTTTTATTTTCTTCCCCAGGCATTTTGATATGATTGGTTGCTCTTTTGAGTCTTTTGCGCATTGTGTTTATGTGGTATTTATCATCGTTCGTTCTGTTGGTCTGTCCTTCTTATAAAGGACAGTGTGAGTATTAGTAATAGGGGAGTTGAAAAGAAAAGAAAGGGAAAAGAAGTTCTTTAATTTCTTTTTTTCTTTTGCATTCATTTGCACTTTCCAAATATTTCTTCTTTGAACGAGATGAAAAACCAGTTTCTCCAAAGTCATGAAACGACGTACTGTACAGAATCTTATTTTTACCTGGAAATTTTCTTTTTTTTTTACGAGTCGTTTTGATTTTTGATACAAAATATTTTTTTATTTTCCGTTTAATATTTTGATCAGTTTTTAATGTGGCAATGGTTCTGAAACTTAAGTTCAAAGAAAATACTTGTTACGGCATGATTATCCTTTGAAAGCACATGATATTTCTCCGGCAGGGGACTGGGTCCGCAGATGAAAATGTCGAACTTCTGCAATTTGAGATGGAAATTCCCATGCAAGCGACCGTTAATTAATTTACGCAAATTTTCTAAAGTGGACAACGATTGCCTGCCAATAGCAAATTGTTTTGCTATCTTTTCTTGTCTATTTCTACATCATGCTAAACACTCAAGAATCTTTTCAAATAATTTGAAATATATTGAATGGGAAATATGGAACAATAGGAACAAAAATTATTCTACCCAGAAATGAACCTCGGAAACAATTTTTTAAAATAGAGAATTAATTTCATTTTCAATTCAAAAAAAAATATCAGTTTACCGAAGCTTACCATCTGCAAAATTTGTCTCTGGTGAAATTTATCGAATCGAATATCTTGGAAACAAGCTTTATAAAATACCTATTTTAAGTATGATCAAGTCCTCTATTCAAGGAATTTTTTTTTCCTGTGACATTTTGACAGGAGTTGTGAAGACGACAGCTTTGATGTATTCAGACAATCATGTAAATGGTCTGATTTACGTGTAACATTTATGGCTGTACCAGTGATGGTCCTTTTTATGATCAGCAGTTAATTGCATATACACACATGCCAACATCTCAAATGTATCCATGCATTAATTTTATTCCTTCTCACAGCACTTTCATATTTCACATCCCACAGTAGTCTGAACCACTTTCAGAAGGATGAATTGAGTAATGTGTCCATGAGCAGTAGCTGTACTGGCAAACACAAAATATGTTTTAAATGGGTGGCAAAGTTCTGTGAATATCTGTTTTCTTTAATCATTCTCCTTGGCCACATACTCAGGCTCAATACTATTACTGTAACACGCAGACGCTCAAGTATGATTACTTTATGGTTTCTGTAATATCCTCGTGACAACACATGCCAACATCCCAATTGTATCCATGTGCTTCTTCCTTGTTTCAGTATATTCATGTGTCAAAGTGTCAACTAACAGTGGCAATATAAGGAAATATATAATACATGTTCTCCGATGGAAAATTCCGTAATTATTTGTGGTTTTCTGCAAGAAAAAAAGCCATATGTTAGTATGTTGACTTACTGTCAACTTGTACAACTGATGTACTATCATAGTTGCCTATAAAAGTAACCAGCACAGTAACCCAACAGTTTAATTACTAGCAAAAAATACTTATCCATTAAAAATTGATGAATTGTGACCCAAGGTCACAAAGGGGCTAAGTGCCCAAACGTTTAGACTCATAAAAAAGATTGACGTATCAGTTAACTTTTCGAATCACAACAATCAGTTACTTTAGTCACTTTTTGAAATTTTCGCTTCTGATTGGAAAGCTTAGCCTTACTGTGACTTATTCCCAAAACCTTGGTTTTTTTTTTTATTTTCGTCTTGTGCTGGAAGTATTCCTACTGACTCTAGAATGAACATTATATCCATACATGTTCGGACGTCCAAGAGCAAATTCTATGATGATGAATATTTGATGACTCTAGAAAAATCCTTAAAATGCCGAAGGTGGGAGCCTCTAGGGGGATCTGGGGGCATGCTCCTCCAGAAAAATTTTGAAATCTGGAAGCCTTAAAACGCCATTTCCAGCACTCTCAGACCGATATTAATGTCAGAAAGGTTCCGTAAATTGATCGTTGTTTTCTTCTTAACTTTGATTAAAAAAAAAAGCGTTATCATGTAATAAATTTTACACTTATTGTCACACCTATTCTAATGGTTCCAAATTCGATACTAGTTACTTAAAAAGGACCAAAAAGTGTACATTGTAATTTTATTTTGTTTACACTCAGTTCACTGGGAAAAAGATTGGCCATTAGTGTCTCACAGCGAACTCGGAATTCACTTGGATATCCAAGTTAAGCAGTTTGTTTCATCGTATGACAAATATTATGATAATTTAACGAAAATATCTCTCTCTGCTCGTTGGCTTGTGGGAGCTGATCTTTAAAATCGGGATTTTTCATGTCCCGACTGAAGTAGAGTCGGGATTCGGGATTCTCAAGGAAAATCGGGACAATCCCGCCTAAATCGGGACGGTTTGACACTCTGTGCTCACATGATGCAGTCCTTCTTCAGCAGCCTTTGTTCAAAAGTAAAAAGACATTAGGAGATAGGTCATTTATTGTAGCTGCCCCAACACTCTGGAACTTGCTACCGAACGAAATTGGGAAGATAGAAAATATTGTTTCTTCTAAAACTACATTAAAGACATTCTTGTTTAGAAAAACATTTGCTAAATTTTTATAAGCATCATATTTATATATTTATCCATTTATATCTTTATTTATATTAGATTTTAGGATCGTATAGTCTTAAAATTGTATTGTAGTATTGTTGCTTTGAATCTTATACTGTAATTTAGTCTTTACTTTTCATTCTACTTTGTCAATTTATAATAGCTGTAAGGCGCATTTGATCACATTTATATGCTAATTTGCGCGTTATAAATATTAAATATTATTATTATTATTATTATTATTATTATTATGTTTAAAGTTTTAACTTTTTGGGACGTTCCTTGTGTGGTGCAAATACGACCGTGGTAAAATGGATGAAAAATGTACCTGTAAAAAACTGGTTTTTGTTTCTCAGGAGCCTGGCAAAGACACATTTTTGATATTGAGTCGGCGGAGATGGGGCCAGCGGTGTGACCAAGCCTACAGGTTCAGCAAGGCCAAGTCGCTACGGCTGATGGACCCTCACAACCCGATAAGACTGACAGCTATCAGAATAATCACAAACCCGTATCCTAACAGATAAACGAATGACTGCGTGCACAAGTAAACGAAAACGATAAAAACAAACGTTATTTAGTCTTTCCGAATTACTATATTTTTATCTGTTTCTCTGTTTTCATTATTCTATTTTTGTTATTTTGTATATTGTATTATTTTGCATAGGATTGCATTGTACTGCGTTTTATTATCCAACTTCAATCAGTACAATACAAAAAACGCATATTTAGGCCTGGAACGAATACAATAGCAATACTATACATTTTGGTACTTGTGTACTGCGGGGAAACCGAATTTTCAAAATTTGATAGCGCACGTACATTTGTTGATCGCTTCTCAGAAATTGCTGTTCCAAATATCGCGTCATGCTTTCTAAATTTTAACATGTGTTTGCGATGGATTAGTGTCCTATCCAGGGGGAGTCACAGACTCTCATCCGCTTAACACTACGGAAACCGGAGATAAGCTCCGGCCTTATGAGCCACTTGGCTCGGGAAAGGATTCAGCTTTGCAGGACTCGCGCAGTTATTCCTTCATAACAAATTTATTCTCTAATTTCAAAGGAAATTTAATCAGAATACATGCAACTTTAAACGCTGAGCTGCTAGAAGTACAAACGTTGAACTAATAGCTACGCTACGCCTACGGTGTCCCAGCATTTCTTATAAAATAACAAGTTATTGCAAGGAAAACAAAGACCCTCTCGAATGTTGTAAAACATGCCAAAGCTTCGCCAAAACACGGCACATCAAAATTTCACTCCTGTGTCATATCAGAGCGAGACACCAACAAAGGTTGTTCCATCACATACACATGTACACATTTGCGAAAAAAATCGACTTCATTAAGAAGCTAACGGGGCAATATCGAAAATTTATATAGTATAGTATAGTATAGTATAGTATAGTATAGTATAGTATAGTATAGTATAGTATAGTATAGTATAGTGTAGTA
>JANRMR010198281.1:0-10109 GCA_025434825.1 Bergia sp. 'catenularis'
CTCATGGCAATATACATTTCTAAAATGCAGAATAAAAAAGAAAGAAACAGCTGACACTTTTCCTTCTCCCTCTCCATCTGAATGATGTTAAAGACTGACGATCACTTTCCATAATGCATCTGTACATTATTCGAAAGTTCCAAGTATTTGCAAAAAAATTTGGACTACTTACGGACTTACACACTCGATGACATGGTAGCTACTGCTTCTACAAAGAGCAGTAGCCACAATAAAAACAAAACGCAAAGCATCACGGTAAGTGATCATCAGTCTTTAATGTTATCTGACAGGGCACTTTAAATTACGTCATTACTGTGTTCATCACCGAGTTCAACTTGCAGTAACGTGAAGTGAGATGGTCGCAAGCGCTGTTTAACATCAAAAGGAATGTCAAGAAACGACCATTGGAAGCACGGAAAACGTGTCTTGGCACAGCTCCGTTTGACACAGTAATACTTCGTGGTATACTTGGCAGATGGGACTTTACGCTTAGGATTCTCAGGACAAGGATACATCCACTTTTCCTGGTGTGACAACATTATGCTGTACGTACAATTTGTTGCCTCCGCGGGAATTCCATAAGACATAGGTAAGGTCTTAGTTTTCAGTACATCCAAGGGTCTGGGTTTTCGGGGGTCTAGGTTTTTTGGGGGTCTGGGTTTTCGATACACCCCTTACAATGGGCACAAGCGAATTCACGGATTGAAATATCAGTCTGTTGCATTCCCCTGTCGTATGATAGCCAACATGTATGGACAGTAGGTAATGAAAATTATTTCTTTCAAGTTTTAGCGACGTTAAAACCATCTGTCACCGTGTAAATATAAGGTTGGGAGTAGGTTTAAGTTTGAAAGATATAAATTAGTAAAAATAAAAGATATATATGTATTTTGACATTGTAAATTTCAATTTTCAAATGATATGCTCATTTTGTTTTTGAGACGGCCGCAAACACGACGCTGGAATGCTAGCGAGTCTGTCCTTCTGCGAGAACTTGAGCGCCATCCCTTTTCTCCGACTGGTGACACCATGGCGTTATATGGTGACCCTGCTTATCCACTATGAGTTCACCTCATCGTGCCATATCATGCTGCAGGGATCACATCACAGGTGGAAGAGTTCAACAAGTCAATGAGCACGGTCCGCGTTTCAGTAGAGTGGCTTTTTGGGGATACAATTAATTCTTTTAAATTTGAGTATATTGTCTGTGCAATTTTAAGGAATGCCATGACTTGCCTTTGTGGCAATTTCACTTCAGATTTCTTTGGCATTGACCCACCGACCCTTCAGGAATATTTTTCTTAACAATTAAAATTGCGTGTAACCAGAAAATAAAGTTTAAATGATGAATTGACGTAAAAATCAAGTCATTGTACTCGGATCAAGTGATGTATAACAACAACTACAATTTATGTAAGGGAGAGTTCAAGATCTATGGGCATGAGTTGAGCTTTGGAAAGTTTTCTGAAGAAAGAAAAGGCAAGGTATAAGAACATCAGGTTGGGAGCAGAAAATACACAGAAAATATTTTAAAATCGCCATGTGCCCCACCCCCACCCCCGTCCTGCATATAAACTCCAAACATACATAAACATGGTCAAAGAGCCTCAAAACTTGAACAAAAAGTCAGGCTACAAACTGTATAACTACAGTCAACGTGTTCATGTTGCTTAGTTTTGTTTTTCTAAAAGCTTCAAAACTATTTGTGACTGCTGTTGTTTCATGATAGCAAACATCTGCTAAAAATGTTGCATTTGATGATGTTGCTGCTTGACTTGCTGGGCCATCATTTGCATCATTTCTTGATGTTGCTTTCGGGACTCCTCTTGCTGTTTACTCTCAACCTCCAAGCGCTGCTTTTGCATTTCCAACTCTTCAGCTTTCCATTTCTAAACCATATTTTTTTTCTCCCGTAAATATGCAACTGTATCCCCACCGCTCCTCCTTGTGAGTTTTGGCTTTGCTTGTGCATTCTCTACATCTTCGACTTCATCACCCGCCTTCCTTTTACGTGTTAAACGCATACTCTCCATTGCTCTATTCCGCATTTCCACAGCTTTCGCATTGTCAGCTTTCTTCTTGTCACTTTCCAGTGTGTTTTCAGCATCAGCTTCCTTTTCCAGTATTTCTTCTGAAGCTTTCTCAACATCATTCATATTAGTCTCAATGCCGCTGTCGTTCTTTTCTTCTTTTAACGTTTTCTTTATTTTTCAATGAGTAGCGTGTCCCGCTCTCTCACCGAACGCTTAGTAACTTTAAGTCTTGGAAGTTCCAAGGAGTTAAGATTATTGGCAATCTGACCCAAAATTTGCCCTCTTGCAATACTCCCCTTTTTAGCTCTGAAAGGTTCTAGAGCCCGAATTTCTTGACAGAGAGAGTTGCTATGATCTTCTGTCCACTCCATGTTAGATCTACAATTTGAGAAAATAAAATATAGCCGATATTTAACAATTTCCCCCGAAGTGGAGGTGACTAGTGGTGGATATTTACCGAGCCGCGAATTTTACTGTTAACCAAACAGGTGAATAGCACTATTAAAAATAATTTATTGCCATTTTTTGCCACAAAAAAGTGAGCGAAAAAAAGCCTCTGTCCGTCTCGCGCGCGCCCTCGTTTCATTCATGGGTGACCGAATTGAATAACACAGGATATTCGGTGTTTGATGAAAAAGTGCTATTCACCTGTTTGGTTGATACTAATAAAAAATATTTCAAATCTTTGTAAGTCTGCTTTATCTCAACCAGAACTTTCCAAAGCAAATCAAAGCAGGCTTATTTGTGTACATGTATGCAATGTGGCATAATCCACGTATAATTAAATCTTATCGATACTATTTTTGCCTGAACAAGTTTTGCTAAAATCCGGCTCTTGATTCAAAAATTATTTCCAAAGATGAGCCGAGTAAAGACGAGTGGAATAATCCAGTGAACCTCAATTTATAGCGGGACAAGTCTACAATAACTTTTTATAGAAATAAATAAGAAGAGATAAAAAGGAAAATGAAATTGTAAAACTTAGTGGGTTGCTTTCTTCGTCGTGATCGAGTTGCTTTCCATGTCGATGACAGAGTCGACCTGCTCACATAAAAGTAAACGAAAAAAGGTTAAAATTCATTTGCACAAATTGTTTGTGCTTCCTAAGATAATTCACAAACATGGTCTAATAAGAATAAGCTGTAAATAGTACGGACAAATTTAGTTCTAAATGAGTTGAAATGGCGTTATTTTGAATAAGTTTCCTCACGTTTCACACGCAATGGCAAATGGCCTTCTTCACGCCACAGACAAGGCCGCTACGGCGAGAAATGTCACAACGACGGCGGCCGGAAGTACTTCTGGCAGTAATTTCACTTCCACATGCCGTCACAGACGTCCGCCGTCGTCAGATCTTAAGCAGGCTACTATTCCCCTGACGTCGACGGCGTCTCCGTGTTGTTCCCCGACGGAGGATACGCCAAAAAAGGTGCTGACATCGATCGTAAAGAGGTTGCCGAGGCTGTTAATGGTCGTCGTTTCAACTTCCAGGCTGTAACAAGGGGTCTAGACATCACGGACGAGGGTACGGTGTATTGGGTTACATATGAGAACGAGGAACTCCGGATGACCACAGAGATGGCTTCGGAGGCGCTGGAACCCTTACACCCTTACACACGATACAAATTGTTCACGGTGGTGGAAAAAGCAGCTAAGGAGCCCCTTGCCCCAGTGACAGAGGCGGAAGGCGCCTCTGAGTATCGTAACAAGGGAAAAGCTGTAGTTCGCAGGAACCAGGTCAGCGCCGGCGCTCTTCACGGTATCGACCAGCGTATGCATGTGGGAAAAAGGGAGAGAATACCTCGTCTTTGCAAAGTATGAACTGCGCCCACTTCCGGAGCAGCAAGGAGAACCGGACCCCATGCTTGCCCATGAAGATGGGGAGTTGTCAACTGCTTCGTGCGCTGCGTGGTCGATCACTTCAAAAACGGAATGACGAAAGCTGCCGATCGTTTGACAAGGAGCCGCAGGCAAACGCTTGAGCGGTTCGATACCAAACTTGCAGACGCGGGCTGTACTGGTGAGGACATGTTTGCCCTGGAGACCGCTCACAAAGTTAAACTGGACGACGTGGCAGAACAGGCTTTGTCAGAGGTTCTGAAAAAGACGGAACGAAAATCCACTGCGGCACAGAAGACCGTAGACCAAAAGGCCCGGGAGGTCCTTATCGCATTCGTGGCAAGGCCATCCCACCAACGGTCCGGGTCTGGTTGTTTGGTCAGGCTCTCGTCGGGAGTTATGGCTCCTTGTGGAGATCGAGAGTCGCGATGAATGCGACTGCGCCTTTATGGATGAGACTGGGTGTCATCCCGAAGACTTCTACGCCGTCGATATATCCAGATACCTTCCAAAAAGTGTCTCAAAAGATGAGATCGACGAGATTGAGCAACACCTGAAAGCTTATGTTGATTGCGGTTTGTGAACTTCCTAACGCAATAAACCACTATCAGGAGAGACCTGATCCTCTACTCGATCGGCACGCGTACGAAGAGTTTATGGTGGCGCTCCGACTCGAGACGGAATACCATGGACGGTGCCACAGCTTACCGGTTCCAAAAGTGGTTAGTCCGAGAGGAGATCAAACCAACGCCCGAAAAATACAGGGCCGTATGGAGAGCGGCTCAGGTAGAGCATTCGTGGTTAATGCCAAATTATTATTTTTGTTACTATTATTATTATTTATAAAACGCAAATGCAGAAAACCTAGCTCCGCTCTGATGTCAACACAATTAAGTTGTGGTACCAAAACTATGAATTTTGGAAGAGTGAATGGTTGGAGGGGTATAATAGCGAATCATATTGTAACGCTTTTCGGTTTTTTGCTAGTCGTGGCCCAGTGTTGAAAAGGTATGGCGATTTTTGAAGTTTGATCAGTGCAAGCCGGAGCACTGATTAAGTGCCAGATTGTTCTAAACAGTAATGTTTGAACTGCAGAGAATTGTTTCGATTAACTTGATGAAACCAAACTAGATAAGTATGGCACCGAAAGGGTGCCGGATCAAAAATATCATCCAATCTGGGTCTAATCTGAGAAAGTCTCGGTGTGGTATATTTTCAAAAACAAAAATAAATAAATAAATAAAAAAGAACCTAATAATGGCTTGCCCGTTATTAAATGTTTCTGAACTGAAAGGGTAAAATAAGGTAGTCTCTCAATTCAAGAACTTCGACATCAACATAATATTTCAACAAACTGACTGCTTCTGTTTGACGTTAAACCAAACCGAAATCAAAGGAAAATGTTCATAAATTAAGTTTTTCATGATTTTGGATACTGATTATGAAAATTCGTTCTCACATTCATAGCAACTATCGTATTTTAAAAATTTTGGTTTAAATTTTAGCCGGTAAGTTCACTGATCTCATTTAAATTTGAACATCCAACACTCCAGCCACTTATTTTAGTTTTCGTGCTCAGTCACCGCCCTTTTGTTTTTAAGGGGTTTTAGACAAACTCTAAAGCAATCGTAGGTGGGTTTAGCCATTGTTTTTTTGGAGGTCTTGACCTTCCAATTGTTGAGAATACATCTGCATGATGCGACCAAAATACAACTTATTCAAGAGGAAATCGGCTGCACCCCCACCCACGTACGTCTTATTTATCGACGTTTAATTGCGCTATTTTTTATAGTACCGCACAGAAAAATATTTATAGAAGTAGCTATAGACTTAAGAGTCGAAACCAGTCGGCACTCACATGAAATAGTGCTTTCATGCCCCTCGAATAAAAACAATATCTATATTTCAGAGAATTATATGACTTAGAGTTATTCTTGCGTTAAAACAGAATAGAAATTTAAAATAGCAATCGGACGTTTTATGTCCATGTTGATTTTCGTGATTCAACTGTCAACATTGGTTATAACTGATATCAAAATATTCCGCGATTCAGCATACATGGTTAGCTGTGAGATTAGATTTATTAAAGTTTGTGTTTTTCTTCCAAATAACGGCTGAGGCATTCGCAATCTTCCAAATCATATTTCATCAGAAAGTGAGATATTTTGATGCTGCGAATGTTCCGTGTGTCAAAATCGTTCGCTATAGCTTTTTCCGGTTTGAGGTTTTCCGAGAGTTCTTGATGGACAATATCGTGAGGAAATTATTCCTCTTTATCATGTTTTAAATATAAAGATCCAAGTCATTTTTAATTATCTCAGATTTTTAAGTAGCCTCTGTCATATGATTGCCGTTCTTGCTCTCCATGGGTTGTTTATTTGTTTGTATTTACTTAGCTGTCACGGATGATTGGCGTGTGAGGGCGCCTTGGTATTTTACCCATCATGCAATGTTTCTGTGACGGTGGATGATAATGGCTGACAATCGGGGAGTTCAGTAAAAAGCTTCTGAAAGTGGGAAATGTTAAGAGGAACTGGCTGGTCAGGGGTAAAAAATTGCTTCCGTAGCCACAGATAAGTTTATTCAAATTCTTGCATTGTCTTCGATGGAATATTTTGTGTCGCTGGCATGAAGTTAAACCGATGAAACCGCTGCGATGTGAATCGCTCGTTTGGAAGGACGCGCAAGACCCAACCATTGATTTCTGAAAATTAATCGTCTTTTAAGCAACGTACCTTCCACCAAAAATGATTACGGACGCGAGTGAATGCAGCATCAAGGTGTTCGGTCGTTTTCGACCTCAATCAGAGTCCGAGAAGAAAGCAGGAGGAGAAATGATTGTGAAATTTCTGTCGAATGATACATGTGTTCACGGGGTAAGTTACTTAACTTTAAGTACATGCCTCAGCTTCGTGGTTGAAACTCGAGGGCGATTAAAAGCTTCATTTAAAAAACTTAATGCATTATATTTTATGCTTGACAATGTAGGGTCGGACGTACACTTACGATCGGGTTTTCAAGCCGACTGCGTCGCAGGAACTAGTTTACAAGGAGGCAGCCCAAGCGATCGTTCGAGGTAAGCTCACAGAAAATTCGTCGACAGCCCCAGTTCCGAAGAGGCGAATGTCGACCGGCGTTTCAGAAGATTATAAATTTATTCTCACGATAGGACGTATTGATACTACATATCGTATTCTTAACTTCTGCAATTTAAGAATTTAAGAGACGGGCATGTTCTTATCGTCTGCAGAAGTAATATTTATATCCCGATAAGAATGTGCGACGTAGACCTTGGTTCTTAAATATGTTTTGCTTTGATGATCTTACATGTACAAACCATGATATGATAACTGCCCTTCAGTTGCGCTAAATCCTTCAGGATTTGTTTATATTTTAAGATTTTTCAAAATCCAGCTTCATCTTGAACTTCGCCAGGCAATTTTCACCAAAAGCTACACGTATAACGATTTAATTTACCCGGTTTGAATAAACGTGTACGAAATTTTGCACATTGATCTTCAAGCTCAGTAGGGTCTTTTTGTTCGACACCTTGCAAGCCTTTACTGGTATCCGTAATGCTTTAACATCGACACAAACATGGACTTTTCAAAAGAAGTATTACTTTGCGAGAAAATCAACTGTGTCAGATTTTTACTATTGTCGTAACAATAAATTATCACTATTGCAGTTGGATATGTCGAGGAAGATTTGTCTGAGTACTGCCACCAATTGATACACTTAGAGACATTTTTCTTTTCATTTCCAAACTGTTTATTATTAATTTATTTATCGTGGCTTTGATTTGTCAATATAAAGTGTTGTCGAAACTTTACTAAATCGAGAATCACTGCGCCCGTTCTATTCAAGTAGGTTTTAGATTTTGGGCTGCACGTTGCCCAGAGCAAACAAGAAATATAATTTGTTTGAATATTCATATCTCGATGATGACATGGAAGTTGAAGAATATAGTTATTCTTAGTTATATAGTTTTTATCAGTAAATATGTGAGTTGTGGGTTGGAATTCACCTCCGTTTTATTTCACTTTAAGTTTTTATATTTTGTAAAACTCACGGTCCGTAGTAACTTGAGTTGCCCTCGCGTATAAATATCAAATAGTTGATAATAGTAAACAGTTTTGAGGGGTTCTTGTTACCTACATGTATGCTAAACAAGAAGATAAAATCCTCGAAGCTTTTTATAATTGCTTAATTAAATATTGCACTTCGAAGAGAAACTGTGATATAAACATTCCAAATCGAACCTTGTAGGTTTCTTCTGAATAACTGATTGCATGTCGATTTCTTTTGCATATTAATATATTGTGCATTGAAGTGGATTTCCTGAAGGGATGACTTGTTGTTATCAAAAATAAAATGCTTTTTATTTGGAGCCTTGCCTTTGCTTTAAACAGAAATAAAACTATAACTATCTAAGTTGGCAAAATACTAATTCTAAAATATGATACGCAACACATGACCTTGAATTTCAATAATTGTACACTTTCAATAAATTGAAATATACAATTCAAATTGTATATTTTAAGTGAAATTAAATTCTAGACTTGGAGGTAAGCCAAATGAAAAACTAGTTCACAATTAGTCTATTTGGCTAGCTTTATGATGTTACTATCAATACTAGTTTGTAAAATATTTCAAATTATTTTGTTATGGTTTTGCCTACGCTTTCATGGGTCAATAGAATTGTTTAATAAAAGGAATAGGCTGTTACAAAATGCTTGCTTGTCCATTGGTTTTGCAAAACATGCAGCCAAAAGGATTCACTTCTTAACTGTAAGTGGCTGTTAATTTTGGGTGGTATGCAAAGTGTTATGAGATACAGCTATAATTGATAATTTTGTGAAAATGAATTGAAATTATTGATTGAACATTTTCATTCTAGATTTGTCTGAGTAAAAGTTATGTCTGCTTTGTATACATTGTTATTATAATTTTTTGAATTTATAAAACATATTTTGCCAAAAAAACAACAACTTCAACTCAGAATTATTTGATGAGTTGGAATTTTTAAACTTTCTTCAGTGCACTCATATTTTTGCTAAAAGAATGTCTATTTTTTGGGCAGAGACTAAATTTTAAGATCTCATCCTCAAATGATCTTGAAAGTGTTTCTGGTATTTTTTGAATGATGTCTGTAGAAATATGTTCCAAGAATGTTCCTTACCTTTAGGTCAGTTCATGTTCAGCGTATGCACCCAAGCGCTTAGCCTTCGCATGTTTGCCAAAATCAAATTATATAAAATTGTACAGCTCTTTCATGATATTCATTAGCATTTTTTCGTTCCATTTTCAAAATAATTTATGGAAATAAATGTTCTTGTTTTTAATTTCTGCCTGAGGAGTGTTCTTAAATGTGTTCTTTAATTTTGTTATTTTTCAGTTTCAAGGTTTTAATGCAAAAAGGTATCTTATAAAAAAGAGAGAGCATGTCAGTTATGAACCTGCATTGATATGCAAGTCAGTTTGACCACCAGAGGGTTTAGTAGATACAAGTGTATTGTATTAATGCCACAATTAAATTCAAAGCACTATTTTTGTTGCCTCTTGTTTCTTCACATTTGTCATCTATTATAGGGGCTTTGTTAGAAACTATACAATTTATCCCAAGTTATGTGGTCTGGTAACTTTAGGAAGCTAGTACATGTACTTTCCAAAACAACCAGTAATTTATGATTCAACCCAATATTTTAGGTTAAATATAAGTAAAACATATCCTTTTATTGCAGTTAGAACCCAGTTTTTAATTTTTCTAGTGTAATGCGTACAATACAGATCTGTGATTGCGTCTTTTTGTTTTTTTGTATGGTAGATGTTTTAAATGGTTACAATGGAACGATTTTTGCCTATGGCCAGACCTCAAGTGGGAAGACACACACAATGGAGGTGAGATAAAGAAATGAGAGAGGGACAGATATCTTATTTTATTATTCAACTGCTGGCCGTGGAGTACAAAAAACCCGTATTTAGGCCTGGAACGAGTACGAATATCCCACCGTATTACACATTTTGAAACCGGTTTTTAGTTATTTGTACTCCAGGAAACCGGTTTTTCAAAATTGTGATGGTGCATTTTTCGATCGCTTCTAAGACATTATTGTTCTAAAAATTGTGTCAAGCTTTCTAGAATTTTAAACAAGGTTTCCAATACACGTACAGTTATTCCTTCCTCCAAAATTTATTTATAAAAACATGCAAGCTGTAAACAGTTCTGAACGGCTA
>JANRMR010198292.1:0-10109 GCA_025434825.1 Bergia sp. 'catenularis'
ATTATCGTTGGTAATAAAACAGGTTTGCACAAGCGTGACCTTGGCTGACATAATGTTTCTTAAAAAAGAACAAGAAAATATGATATGACCTTGGTTGACAACAGTATTTTTTCAAAGAAAAACTGGGGAAAAGTACTGGAAAGGCCATCCAAGGTTAGTACCATATATGGTGCCATTGTACCGACAACCAATCAAATGTCTGCATAAATATTGATCTCATTTGTTGAAAGCTGCATAAATAGAACGTGGCATCAACATCGATCTGAACTGTGAAAGAAATACGGTGTTGAGAAAACAGAAAGTTTAAGAAAATGTTAAACTTAATACTTGAAACTCTTTCGGTCATAGGGCTGGTAATATGGCAAATTATACAAGCAGTATTCCTTTTTTTCGTTCCGCCGCGGCGTAAAGATGTAAGGAACGAAATTGTTTTTGTCACAGGAGCTGGCAGTGGTCTGGGCCGTTTGCTTGCTCTCAAAATGGCCAAACTTGGTTCTACTATCGTCTGCGTTGATATCAACAAAGAAGCGAACGAAGCAACAATGAATCAGATCAAGTCTTCCGGCTCGAAAGCATTTGCGTATGTTTGTGATTGCAGTAGAAGAGAGGACATTTATCGCGTTGCAGATCTGGTCAAGAAAGAAGTCGGTGATGTGACAATTTTGGTCAACAACGCCGGTATTGTTAGCGGAAAGAAGTTCATGGACACTCCTGATGGGCTGATACAGAAAACGTTTGAAGTAAACACTATGGCTCACTGTTGGGTGAGTGTTCTTTTTTGTTTACGTTTTGTGTGTTCTTGCGCACGCTACACATGTAGTTTTTACGAAAGTTCTGTACTTTTTCAATCAATTCAGGTGTCACGTGACAGTGCGTGCGTTTCGTGACCCGGTTCTTTTGAAATTCTGTGCCTCCGTTCCAAAAACAAGTTTTCTTTTAACCCCAAAAAGCTTTGCAAATGTTATTTTTGACACAAACTATGGGCTTTTAGTTTAATTTAAATTTTCACGTGCCCAAATGTAATCGCCACATGGTTGTGCGGGAAGCCATTCCTGAAATGCTTGTTTAATGGACTTTAGACTCTTACGTCACATGCATACCGGATTTTGAAAAAATTTATTTAAAAAAAAGGAAAAAAACAACATTCTGCTACTGATCACTGCAGAAAATTGCCTCACCTTGCAGCCTCCAAAGCAATTGTCTCATCTCCATTGTGCAGCAGGGCCTTTAGCCTGGCTTCTGAAGGCTCTGCTGCTCGAATAAGATGAGTTTACTGCTTTGGGGGCAAGTCAGAGGAGGGTGATCCTTCGTCACGTGATTTAAATGACTAATCACAATGAGGCAAAATTGATGTATATTTTTGTTAAAATGTTTCAGAGTCTTTGCAAATGAAAGGACTAAAATACAGTTTTAAAAATAAACATTTAGAATTCATGCCTTCATGACTCATAAAGTAAGCTATATAGCTGGGGAAACTCCATGAGAAGTTTTATGATAAGATAGGCAGAATTTGTCTTTGTTTACAGTTCATGAAAATGCACTTTGGTATTTTCCAGATATTGTTTTATGATAGAAAGTCTCACAAGAATTGTGGGAAATATACTTGTTTTTATTTATTTTATTCTTAGGCTTTAATTACAACTAACATTGTGAAACTCAAAATCAAAATCGTATCAGCCAAGGATGCTTCGCCTGAAATACATGAGTAGAATCGTACTTCTCATGTACTGTTGACATCTGCTGCATAGTCAGAGTGGCTATGAAGTTCAGTTACATGTATTCACACTTCAGTCTTTTACAATGTCCCTAACATATATGCCCAGCAATTTTCGAACGACTGGAATTGTTAAACGTTTTCTCATCTGATTTCTGAGATCCCAGAAATCAAGTTAGAGCAAAGAAATGACTTTTTTTGCCTTGGCTGGGGAGATGTGCACTCATCAAAGGTCAGAGACAAATGACAGTGAATGTGAAACTTTGAGGACGCTTTTTCAGGCGAGGGCCTGTATAACTATATAAATACAGATACATGTATTAGGAGTGGAGGGGGTTTATTTATTTTACGATTCAACAACAACAGATTTTCTCATTTGGAATGGCAAGCACACCTGATAAATACAATGAAACAAAAAGGCAAAATTTTTCGAGTTCTTTGTGTATATGGTAGCTTCATCTTTTTTCCCTTTTTGCTGTTCCCATCCTTGAAACTGAGTTTTTGGCCATCATACAGCAAAAACAACCACAAATGAAACAATGCTTACTAGTGGTTGCAATATTGGCCCTCCTAAGAATCCCAGACCCACCAAGTCACATGTCTTGGTCCATGTGCGTCACACGCCTTAAAGTGATTTCACATGCTCACACACCGAGCAATCATATTCACACACTTGAGCTTTGAAAAGGGAATTTACCAATGAAATTAGTTCTCACATGTGAAACTGGTCCTCAAAACTCTTAAACAAAGTTTCAAAGCTTCCAACTTTTAAAAAAACTTGTGAAAACATCTGACTCAGTGACATAATAGACTCATGTCTATGAAAGAAATGTGCTGAAGATACTGTATTTTGAGAATGCATATAAACTTTGGATATGGACAAATATGGGCAAGTTGATCATCTCTCTCAGACACCCTAAAAGTGCAGGATGTTGCATTTCTTGTTCAAAGCCAAAATTTTCTAAAGGTGGCTGTCCCCAGTTCTTCTAGAATTAACACCTCCAGAATTAACACATGCTCATCACTCACTCACTTTTGAAAATTGTGACCTAATTGTTGGGAATGTCATGTAAAAATACTCATTTTACTAGAGTTGTTTTATTATAATCAATGGATCATATATTTAGGCTTCAATTTTTGGCAGTTTTCTATTTTATAATTAATAAAATACAGAATGCTGCAGATAGACACACAAAAAAATGTAAGTGCCTGTGGAAACCGCAAGCACGAGATTCCCATGCAGCTATAAACATGTAAATTTCATCTTTCTGGAAAACGAGACATCATTGGGACACATCTGCTTCATGTTGAGTGTGGAAATTGTTGTTTATATTGAAAGTGTATATACACACTTTTGTTTGTGAAACAAAAATAGATATCCTCATATATTATATATATATATTAATTATATAATTAATATGTATATTTAGCTTTTTATCATTGTACAGTACTAAGGATTTGACCTTAAATGTTCTATAAGAATAATAAAGATCTATTTTTATTTATTCCTTTAAGGTATAGGTGATGTTATACGGGAGGACAATTTTTCTTGCAATGTTGTTGCAATAAAAATTAAGTTTGTGTAACATGGCACATAATTATGATTTTTAGCGCTATTTTGTCGCGGCAACGTGTTGCAAGTTTTTGAATGGTGTTAAAAAACTCACAACATTGTTGCCAGATGTTTGTTGGAGTTGGTAGCGTGTAAAGGTGATGTTACACAGTATGATTTTTAGCGCAACATTGTTGCACAAAAAATCGTACCGTGTAACATCACCTTAAAGCAGGGCAAAACCTGTCTTAAAGTGACATTCCTGGTGAGCAGTTTCATTAAAATACACTAATTGATATGAATTTTTTTCTTTTCTAAGACTGTGAAAGCTTTCCTTCCATCAATGCTAGCAAACAATCATGGCCATATTGTGAGCTTAGCATCTGCGGCTGGACTTGGTGGAGTTAATGGCCTCTGTGATTACTGTGCTTCCAAGTTTGGTGCAGTGGGATTTCAGGAGTCACTAAGTATGGAGCTTGGTGTCCTTGGGAAAGATGGAATCCACACAACAACAGTCTGTCCATTTTTCATCAATACTGGGATGTTCGAAGGAGTCAAGACAAGGCACCTTAATTTAGTTATTAAAATAATAATTTAACTAACTCAAGAAAAGGGTCTTTGGTCATTCTAATACATGTAAGCTGGCTTAACAGAACACTTTGTACTGTCTGACTTATTCAATATACAGTACAGGCATGGCTGTTCCATTGCTTGGGGTTTCACTCTGAGAATTAAGACTTGTGCCAAATTTATTTTAATTAAAACCTACATGTAGCTTTTGCTTGCCAAATTTGATGAAGTAACAATAATACTTAAAATGTTTACTCAGTCACCTTTGGAAATTCTAAAAAGTTCTCTTGTACCTCCAAACTAATTTTGCAAGTGTACTCTAAAATAGTAGCCTATAAATGAAAACTTGTGCTCTAACATGGAGCTAGGCATTTTTGACTCATTATCAAGTGACACTGCCTTTTAGCTATATACATGTATCCATTACCCATAAATTATACAATCATGTAATTTGAAAATATAAAACTTTGTGCTTAAATCTTTTTCTGACAAATAACACATACCAGTAAATGAGTCGTACAAAGTCTTATAAAGTCATTATTATTGTTAACTTTGACTTGTTAATCAAAACTCTTCCTAACCCAGAACAAAGAGCTTCAAGCAAAAAACTTTTAATTAGTTCAAGTGTTTTACAAACTGGAAAATGTTTAACTGCATTAAACTCCAAAATTGATATATTTTTAGAATAATTTTAAAATGGCATTCATATATGTACATTACCATTAAAGTTTTACTTGCTCATAAATAATTAAGTGTGTCCAGACCAAACTAAGGAATTAATAATCACCCAGGGGGATGGGGGTGTGAGAGGGGGGGGGAGGTTTATAAAAAACTTCTAAATAAAAGAATTTGACTTACCAGAAGGATTGGAGGATAGCAAACAAAACTTTCCTCTGTGGAATAACTTTATGGAACCATCCAAAATATAGTAATGTTCTTTTCAAATATCTTGTTGTGCAGGTTTCCATTTCTGCTTCCCATCATGGACCCAGATGACGTCACTGATAGGATAATTGAGGCCATTCTAAGGAACCAGGCTCTGCTGTTTCTCCCAAAGTTGCTCTACTTACTGATTGTAGTCAAAAGGCAAGTACCACAAATAAGATCTTAAATTACATAGTTACATGTATATAAGGACAGACCAATTTAATTTCCTGTTTTACAAACATTTAGGCCAAAAACTTAAGATCGGAGGGGGGGAAAATAAAAATAAAAGTCTAAGAATATGCCATACATTACAAATCCCATGCATATGTTCAACCAATTAGACACTTCCACTGACGATTCACCTTGTCACATGCACCCAGAGTTGGATATCTCCAGTGCTGCTTGTGAAACATTTTCGATTGAATATAAAGCTATGATTTTCAGCTCAGAATATGCGCAAGTACAAAAAAAGGTGATATAAAACGAATGACAAACAGGGACATGCTCTGACCTTTCTCCATTTTTTAAATTTTGGATGGATTTTGGATTTTTTTCTCTTTCAATTTTCAAGAATCTGAGTTCGGCGGGCTCGTAAAACAGGAAATTTAATTGGTCTGGCCTTATTTTAAAAAATTGAGTGAAATAGAAAACTAGACAGAAAAAAGCAATACTAAAAAGGGTCTAACAGTGTAAAAAGTTACACTATACATATATTACATATACTTGTACCAAGAAACTCTCCCCCGCCTGCCCAGGCTTGGCCATTGGGTTGGATATTTAGGTGACCTTCCTTCATCATACCGACCTTGGATAGGGACATTAAGCCGTTAGGACATTAAGATGGATGAAGAGCCACTCCGTGGAAATGCCATCTGAGTAACACCAATATTATATTATACACTAGAATGAAATATGGTAAAACTTCTCAGCCTTAATGCCTCACTTGTGAAGACCAGGCTACCCCTCCCTTTCTCTCGTCCAGCCCATTTGGGCCCAAAAGGTCCAGCTTGTGCTAAGGGTTATAAAATTAAGATACTGTGAAATATGTTAATTACTGACTGAGCTTCTTGTATCTCTGTTCACTGTAACAGCCTCGTCCCAACTTCATCCTACATCACTCTTTCAAAATTCTTTGGGACCAGCTCCAGTATGGATGAATTTCAAGGGAGACAAGACAAGAAGACTAATTAAGGCAGGAATGCTGTCAGACAACTCACAGTTAAATAAGCTTCCACATCAAAAGTTTGGTTGATCTCATTATTAAAATAACTATGGTTTTTAAAAATTAAATTCTCATATTAATTATAAACTAAGATATTGAGCTGCTTTTAAAGATTGGCCAATTTCAAACACATAGCGAATACTTACATGTGTATGCCAGCATTTAAAAAACCAAACTTGCAATCACCATTATTGTCATGGGCAATTTCAAATGTGAACATGTGAGATCAGTGTATTATGTTGTAATCAAAAGCAGGTCCATGTATGTCTTCTTGTTCATGCAAATTAATCCATTTCATGCTAAAAGCGTGATAATTAATCATTTTGAAAAGCAGAATAAATGTACATTGTATTGCCCAATGTTTGAACCAATGATCATGGTCAAACATGCATGTTTTTCTCATAACAAGCCCAATCTGATCTTTCTTTAAGTGGAACAACTCAGTTTCTCAGCCAGCCCAACCAAATAGTAACTAACCCAAACAATTTTACATGATGTACCGATTAAGGAAATACGTGTACAAAACCCAGTTTAAAAGTTAAACATTTTAAAGGGACTTTTAAAAACATACATGTATATTTTTTGAATGTCTGTGCCGTGGCTTTAATTTAATTATTTTAGAACCAAATGAAATCAGAATATTTAAGTGATAAACTTGTTAAACTTTTCTGTATTTCAATCTTCAAAAGGGTTAACCAGCCCTGTTTAGACTTTGTGGTTTATCTAGCCCATGGCTAAACTAACAGGCTAGTATGTAAACATGTAGATAGTGCCAGTTTGACCACTGGATGATTAAAAACCCTTATGTAAAATTAATTGTTACCATTCATATAGTTTGTCCTGGAGAGCATCTTACACAGTGATTCCACATGATTTGTATTTTGTACATACATGAATACATACATTGTATTTTACACTTTATGCCTGTAGTTTAAAATTTAAAATCCCTTGAAGCTAATTTTGAGCAACTGAAAAGCTTGCTAAAATCTTGAAATGAGAATGTGCATGATTACAACGTAAATCTCTGCTTGATATGTGTGAATCTCGGTTAAATGTTGCTGTACTGAAGCAATACCCGATACGTGTGTGAGTCTCACGGAAAAATAATTTTGAATGCATGTAGTTCAACAAATACTGTACGTGTTTAGTTGCAGTGTGTAAGAGGTCTAGAATGAGGTAATGAAGTACTGTAGTTGTAGAAAATCAAATCATAACATGGTATTTGGCAGAATATATGTACTGTACAATGTACATTTGAATAAGGACTGCCTTTAAATTTGTTAAATGGTGGTACAGTATTTGGAAACACTATGTGCACATTCCACAAGATCTAGAACAAATGTGAAGCTACCCCCTACAACAGATGAAAAACAAGATGTCTTGTACTGAGATAACTCATGGCATATCTAGGGGTGGTTCACATGCCCCCTAAACCCATGGGAAAAAATTGCAAAACTTGTAGATTTTCATGAAAGCTGTAGCATATTTGTGTGGAAATTTGGTAATCAACCCCTTACAGCAAGTCATTCTGTATCTCCCCCCCCCCATCGTTGCTGAAATTATGGACCTGCCCCATTGGATTATCATGTTTGGAGTTGACTATTCTTAAACATCCTCAGAAACCCTCCTCTCATTTTTCCTTTCTCTTCCCCTTTTTTGACGCCCAGGGTTTCTGAGGATAATTCTCAAAATGCAAAATTTTCAAGTGAAAACGTTTCAGTGTAGCAGAAAAACTTGTTAGTTAAGACCTGAGAAAATCAAGAATGATTGTACATAGCTATGGTGTCACAATTTAAGTTGCTCATCAAAGTGTATTATAAAATGATACAAAACATGAGAAATGTTGCTGATGACTGTTAGGTAATAATTTACAAGAAAATGTCCAGTACCCCTGCAGGGGTGGAAACTAGGATTTTCCTAAACGGCCCAGTCTGAATCTTTTACTAGTCCAAGCAGCCCGAAAAGGCACTTAATGAAATATGAAACCCAGTTTGAAGAGTTTTATTTTTTTTCAGTTTAAAACACGTTTTCAAAACGACTAAGTGATATGTACTGTGTGTGTAGTTAAGAATTAAAATTCCTACATGCAGCTTACGGGAACTAAAGCCAGTTTATGTTGAAGTTAAGACTGCTTTTAAAACTACTGATGTGTGTGTGTGTGTGTGTATGTATGTGTGTGTGTGTGTTTATATTATATACACTCTTTTTTATAAGAAAATTTTAAAATTTGCAGACCTTGAGGAAGCTCTTATTCCAACCTGTACATTGTTTTCTTAATTTTTTGGCAAATCTCGGCGTTAACGTTCTTATAGAACAAAGAGTGTATAGATACATGTATACGCCTACGGTCAACATGTATAAATCATGGTTTAAAATACTTTTATCTTTAAAACTAACAAAACAGTCCTTCCCAGCGTTAACATTATTTTGTCTTTGAATTTAATTAAAGACTGATAACGATTCGCTTGACTACTGAATAAGTTGTTTTGAGAAGTACAGTGTTCTTTTTGTAATGTTTGTTCTCTAAAACCCTTAGCCATGCTAGAAAGCATGGGCCATTAGCCCAGGGGCCCCACTCAGTTATTTTTCTGACGAGGGGGGAGGGGGGAGGAGTCCGCAAGAAGTTCATATTTTACACCCAAAAAAATCCCGACCTTTTTGTACACTCAAAAGGTATTTTTGTATGAGTATATCCATGCTGCTAGCTGTTGGGAAGCTGTAACATGCTCCTTGTAATAGATGTACCCTTAAAGATTCAGGCTGTAAGTGACAACGTGACTTTAGAACAGAAAAGGAAATGTTTGCCATAATATTTTCTATAAAAAGAAAAAGAAATGCTTAACGGATATACCAACATATATGATATATCTATCACGTGAAGCAAATCCGGCATGGCAAACAGTGACTTGTGATCATTTTTTAGTCAAAATCGTTGCTAATAAGCGCGGCTGAAAAACACGATACCCCCAAAAATCCAGGTACATTTTTGCGACCGAGAAAATCCCGGCATAATTCACAGATTTGAAAAAAATCCCTTCAGACTCAAAAATTTCTACGGACCCCCCGAGTGGGTCCCCTGGGGACGTTTTCGTCGGTTTCTTGAACTGCTATGTTCTCTTATTCCTTCCAGGAGCGCCCCAGCAGTTCTTGTATACATGTATCTTTGTGCAGGTCCTCCCACATGTGTTCTTTGGGCATCCCCTTCTCCGTTTGCATTGCGGGTTCCTCTCGATGTGAGAAAACTGTTCGGCCGCCGAAGGACCTTGCTTTTCTCGGCTTCGTCATATTCTTCCTTAAAAGGCCTCCCTTGACCAAGTTATCTGTAAAGTTTCTTGTCAACTTTTTTGTAAGTCGAGATATCCACCAGGCAGGAGATTAGCCAACAGAGCTCTGTTAGATGGCATTTTAAAAAAGGGCTCTTTCACGGCTTTGCGCATGCTCGAGATTTTATTGACAAAAAAATCATTCCAGGCTTAAATATCTATAAACAGACGCTATTCAGATACCAATCTAAGTTTTTCAAGGGGTAAATGACACGGATGGTTTATTTTAGACGGCGATTAAGTTGGATTGTAGTTATCAATTTTTATGTTCCGGGCCGGAACACAAACGGATAAATTGCTTTAAAACGCATAAAATCTTGACAGAAGTGATTGATGACTGCCTTTTTAGTGGATTAAGATGTTTTTATTAAAATTCTTTGGACAAAAACCGTAAAAATGTAACTATGGATAAATACCGTAAAAATATAACTTTTGGAAAAAGATCAAATCAGCCGGGAAAGACTCCCTTTACCATCGTAAGAACAAAGGTTAGCCTTGAAAATTCTAACGTACAGTAAATAAATTTGTGTTTGTTGTTAATGACGGGGGGATGGGAGGGAGAGGGGGACGAGCGAGGGAATATGTACTTCAGGATCCTCGTTATTGATATCTTGTGTTAATTTAAATTTAGTTTCTACGTACGATCAGTCACATGAACGTTTCATTATTGTCACAGCTTGTTGGTTGTCAAAGTCAAAGTTGGTGTGTTTGTCAAGTTAGCTAATCTTTGACCTTCCCACATGTTATTGAGCATTGTGTTACTTTAAATTTAGTTTCTACATACGATGAATCACAAGGGCG
>JANRMR010198303.1:0-10108 GCA_025434825.1 Bergia sp. 'catenularis'
AGAATCATGCTCAGGCTCATTTTTATTGTTCAACACTTCTAAAATGTTTCAGTACTGTACATTTTACTCCTTTTCTCTAAATGAAGCTATTCTATTGTAAACTTTTGAACATTCGACTATTCCGACGTACTCTTTTTACATGACAAAAGTCTTTATAAAATAAATTTGATATAACGTACGCTCTGATTGGCTAGGCAGCGTGTTTTATTTTTGTACACAGACACGTTGCAGTGTGTTTATATACAATACCGGTTTGGTAGTTTTCCGTATCGAAATGGCAGAAAATGGCAGAAAATTTAGAGAGCGAGGAACTACCAAATTTCAAACTAGCATTTGACTAAGAATCACATGAGGCTGAAATCTCTGGTACCGCTAAGAATCACGAGGCTCAAAAAAATGTTTTCTAATTCTTATAAAAAAAGAAACGTTGTAGTTCGTCTTGCCGGTAATGACTTTGAACCATCCTAAACCTATGGCATAGATGATTCAATAATCAAACTAGTGCAACCTGCAATAGTGAAAGTTATAGTAAACTTGACATGACATGACAGTTTGTGTGTCAACAGCTTCTTGGAATATGTGGAGTGTACACAACACCCTTTGATTATCCGGCGGCTGCAACTATTTGCTTCGATCAACATAACCCTGCAACTAAAATACACTTGTTGTCCGATTTTAAGGTGTAATGTTCCAAGAGGTCTAAATATTCATTAAAGATGTGTCAAATACACCTTACTTTCGTGTGTGGGCCATGCATGTGTGCGGTTTCCTTGCCTGGCGGTTCAGGCTTTCACAGTTTTTGTTCGAGATAGCACACGACGAGTACTTGACTTAATGGCGCATTTTTTACATACTTGGCACTTGTATTTTTGTATTGATCTGAGACTGCTGAACAGAATGCAAAAATAGACCTCAGATGTCACGTCGTTCACTTTTCAAGTTTGTTTGTATTTCGCCGAGTCTTTTGTCTGTTGATCCATTCTTTTTTATTCGTCGCATTCCATCATCGGAAACTAATTCATGAAGCTAAAGAAGAAAGTTTGCTGTGTTTGTGAAGTTACCCGGTGGCCGGGCCGAAAGAACGATGGTATGGTATTAACAAGCATCTGATACTAATTTTTCATCCCCAAATCTATGACTACATATGAAACGTCCAGCTTTAAAAACAGCTTTTCGGACGGTGCAGCGAGCACTCAGTACATCAACCACTATCAGAACGAATTTCAAGTCAACGCATGTAAATTGTTTTTGTGTCGCGTGCAACTTCCGTTAGATAAGTCCTTCCAAAAGTTTTCCCTAAACAGTTATTCAACCACGTTTTAAGAGCTGCTGCCCAATGTAATATCACGTACCACTGTGTATGTTTTGTTTCGCTTCCGCCTCCATTTGTTATAAAACTTAGCACAAACCTGCTTACAACAATACCGCTAAAACAATTCACGGATTTCCTTCCTGGGATTCTAATAAACACCGGAACCATTTCTGCCACCTTTAAAGCTACTGATGAATTAGTCGACAAGTTTTCGAAAACCCATATAGCCATGGCCATAGTAGAGGAATTTGGTGTTAATTGTTTCTCAAAATTTAAAAGTTGAATACGTTAATAAAATAAACAGTTCAAAAATCGGTATATTTCAATCTCAATAATTTAAAATCTCCGTAATTCGAACTTTTTTAGTGCCAGTTTAGTTATCTTTCCTATATCTGGAAGTTCTGATAACTCGAATCTTGTATCCGTAACCCCAGTCAAACAGAACAGAGATCAATAGCATGTAAGCCGAACTCTTTTAGTGAATTTAGTTATATTTCCTATATCTGGAAATTCTGATAACTCGAATCTTGTATCTGTAACTCCAATCAAACAGAACAGAGATGAATAGCATGTAAGGCGAAATATCTTCTCTATCAAATTGTTAGATTAAATCAGATAAGTGTCTCCAAATGCAGACCAGACAATCCTATACACCAGACGATGAGACATTTTCAGTTGTATCGTCGGCCTTGCTTACCAAAAGGAAAACATTCCCCCTCCCCCCAAATGGGGGCTGTTATTCTCTAAAACGTTATAGATACTCTTTTACATATACATCCGCTTCGTTTTAAATTTTAAAATGTAGATGTCTTGCGGAACTGCAATGGACTAAACAATAAACTTGCGCTTTTAATCTGACACACTAATTCGTGAAAATGACGAGGTCTTTCTTGGTCAGAGAATGTTATCGTCACTATTTGGGTAATGGTAGGGTACTCTAGTGCCTGTCTAGCAGAAAAAAACGCCAACGAAAGATTGAGAGGTTGGGAAGACCTAATAGAACAACTATTTACACAGCAAACCAAGGCTGATGAATAGTGAACACTTAGGAACATTTTTGCGCGAATAGTTTCGAGAATACCTTGTCTCCAGTTGTAATCGATAACCTTTGTTACTCGTGAATGAGATATTTTTTAACTCTATGAAAGCCAAAATATCGACTGCTGCTGTCTCTGTTATCAGTTAGTGTTTAGAACTTCCCGGCCAACTTCAGTGTTGAATTTCAAAGGCCAAGTTGAAGTAGCAACGAAAAGTTATCTAGCAGTTCTGTCACTCTGTTACAATTTCATGTAGTCATTTCTTACACAAATATTTCATACCAGAGTAGAGGAAAATGGCTCTACTTTTTTCTACACAAGTTTCCAGTCATAAATCATTGATGTACAATGCGATTTTCTTATGATTTTAGCCTCAGTTTATTAAAAAAAAAACCTTGTTGATGCAGTGTTTTTAAAGTTTTTCTCCCATGATTCACTGCTGAATCATTTTTTTCGCGTTTTTGCAGAAACTATAATTTTTGGTCATACCACTTGCAAGGAAATCTTTCGAAACAGGCCATCCACCGCCGCCTTATTTCATGATGACGTGATGGTCTTCTGTTTATTTTTCTAACTCTTTACAGAAGTCACCTTACAACAGATTTTTAACTTTAAGAACGCAATGATTTTTTTAAAACTTTTCTACAGCAGGATGAGTGTCAAATTCTCTTTTAAAATACGTATTACTATTGCATTGTGGGAATGGAGCACGGTTAAACAAAAAAAATATACAAATCATATTTTGACGCTTAGAAAAAACATTGCGATGGGATTTTTCATTGAAATTAAAACCAAATCATTCTTGTGATCAAATAAGCCAACTAAAGTCGAACCAAATCTAGTTTAATCCTTTCCTCAGTTGAAAATAAGACCATTTTGTGGTTTCTTATAACACAAGCTATGCGTCTTAATGAAATAACCCGCCTCCTACATGAAACAGACCCAAGACATTTATCTGTTGAGGATAAAAACGTATTTTGTTTGATATCACGATAAGCTGGGGTTTCGGATGGAGTCACGCGAAATCATTTAACTTGTCCGACCAAACTCGTGAAATAAAACAGTTCCTCCTGTTTGTCTATAGTTTAAATCTTTTCATTTTTAATGCATACGAAGTAATCACTTCAACAAGTTGTACAAACTACCGTTGACGAAATATAGGACAGCAGATCCTCACAAGTGTTTATTGAAAGGTGTAAAAACGCAAAAATACGTGACTTACAAGTAAACGTGTTGCACGAACGACAATTCAGCACAAAATACAGTACGAAATGGGCTGTTACCAGGCCCTAGTACAGTGAAAACCCGTACAATAACAACCTGGTTCATTCCAAACACGTGATTGTCTAGTTTTATCTCTTTCATCTACAGTAAATGTAATGCTATTTGGTGGGATGTTGCTCATTTTCACAACTGTCGTATTTTGGGGAATTTTTATTTATTTTTAATATCATCAGTCTGTTTTTAATTTTTTTAGAACAGTAGTCAATCAATGGGTCATCTTTATTTACTATAATGGTAATAGAGCTAGGTATGGAAGTGTTACTCTTTTAAAATAAATTGTCTTTATTGTAATTTAATAGAATGTATAGAAGAATGAGCTACCTGTTGTTTAGAAATGTTTTTTTTTAATAAACAGAACCAATGTATGTCTTCCTCAACCAAATGTGAAAACCAACTTCATCAAACTGGTTACAGCTCCTTATCACTTAGTTGCCACTCCAACAGCTGTGCAATTTTTCTCATATTGTCTGTAGGTTTCGTCAAATTGACAAAGAAGCAAAGACACGCAATTTAACTTTTACTTTGGTGCGGTGCAGGTACTCCTGCAAAAACTAGGTTCGTATACCTCCAGGGAATTCCTGTATGAAATTTTGTTTCCTTCCTGGAATTTTCCGGATATTTGGATTGACTCATGGAAAACTGAAATACATTTTTTATGTTTTGAATGCATTATTAGAATCAGTAACTTTCTGTTGAAATTAGACTGAACAATATTTTTATATTTCTATTTGAGATAATTTCAAAATACTCCTGAAAATATCCCCAAGTACTGAAAAGTCCTGGTTTACGAATACCTGAAAGTGAACAAATATGATCGAGCAAGTCTGTGGAAAAAAGTCGAATGTTATGAACATAATTTCAAGAACATGACGGCCAATTGCTTGAATGTACAGCTTTCATTATTCCCAAGCCCAACACGTTTTTCAGTCTTGTTTCAACCTATAGTTTATCAAGTCGTTTCTTTCTGCATCCCCAGTTCCGTATAACGTCGTGCTTTTAACAAACCTTTGATGGGTTTTGATTATATAAAGGATCTATTTCAAACAAATATCGTTTCTTTCCATTGTTTTCAGAGCAGTGAAGGTAAGAACTTTGCGTTTTACTTGCCTGCGACTGTTCCCTGCCGAAATAAAAAAGGAAAAGGGTGTGCCACACCTTAAAGCCTGAAATATTATCTCTGAAGAATATGAGGACGTCCATTCGATCGTTGAGTAGCCTGAGATGTTCTCTCTGAAGAATAGGACGACGTCCATTCGATCACTGAGCATTGTGTTTTGTCAAAATGAAATAAACTAGAAGTTACTAATGGCAAGTGAAATGTTGCCGGGACTTTTCATACGTGAGATTTTCATTCCAGTATGGCATGGATTGACAGCTATATTGCTTTGTCATGAAACTATAAACAAGAAACTACAAGTTCACACTGCACCCGTTTGATTAATTATTTTCCCAGCAAATTCAATTCAATGGTTCTTTTGTTCAAAAACACAAGCCAATTGGGCGTAACAAAACAAATCACGCTATTCGTGATGACGTCGGAGACATCAGAGGACGTCTTGCTCTTATCTGTAAGGTTAAGCTATGCAGACGGTAATCCAGTGCCACTCATGGTGTCGTAACCTGTAACTTGTGTAACTGAAGAAAGGCCCGGGCCTCTTAAATCCGAGGGAAACGCTCTCAAGAATGGCCAATACCTTTGTTGAAATGATTGCATCCTCCGTTTTTCTCGCAAATGGTAATTCCTTGATTCTCATATATTGTGTTGTAGTGAGTATTTTGTGATTTGTACCAGGCAAGGCATAATTTGTCGCTATTCATACTACTTTTAGTTTTGTTTATAACTGGATCTGATCAAACAATTAGGTAAGCTCGGCAATGGGTCTTTCTAACGTTTTAATATATACTGCACTTTTGAATATCCATGACTTTCCAGAAATTTCGACGTTTATATTTCATTTCAGTTTCAGTGTCACTTTTTCAGTAACCACTAACTGAGATCGTACGATGTCATCACCTCGAAAGACGGAGGAGAAAGGCTGAGGGGAGAACATCGCAATGGATGCGTCATTAAAAGTTTATAAATTGCAATAACATATTCAGAAGCACAAGTTCGTTCCTTTGCGTGTAATCATAACCACAGCAAGCTTTTGGTAAAACACCAGACATTTGCAATCAAACATGTCATCTTGTCTGTTTGATCATGCGTAAACATTTTTATGAAAAAGGTTGTGTTTTGTCATTCTTGCCACTTTTATTGTGCGAGACTTGGGCATGAAACTGTGCGTAATTTAAGTTTTTATCTATCTTACTCAAACGACAGTGATTTCTGCGATGCTTCATGATCCTTTGCCCTTGAGCTGCAAACCAATCTTCGCTTTTCGTATTAAAAATACACATTGCTTTCTTCTTTAAAAACTTATTCATTTGCAGATTGAGAAACGTTTTCATTTCTCATGCGGAGCACTTCTAAATTCCGAGCACATGTAACAATTCGTTATTATCCGTATCGTTCAAATAAGTTCTTGATGTTTAAGTTTTAGAACGGTTAATCTCGCTTATCATCCTGCTAACCTCGTTGCTTATCAGTGCTACCGTAGTAAACTCAGAAGATTGTTTGTTGTTACAAGTGTTTCCAATAAAAGATGGAGCTAACAGCTTGTACATTCTTTGCGTTTTATTAAACACCTACATACGAACGATGGCGAGCTCTCATGGAAAAAGAGGAAACTGAAGGAAATAATAAAACTTGCGGTTAAAGGTTTCAAACTTCTGCCTCTGGCGTTGCAACACAAATTAAAAGCCGGTAGAAATCGTGATTGCTGTTAAAGCACGATTCAGTACGTTACCCATCATCTGTACAAATCTACCTAATCCTTTCCAACTGCCTCCGTTCTTTCATCGATGTCACGTTTCTTAGATCCCCGTAAAGCTAATAAATCAACAATTAGTCGCTGTCTACAGCAAATTTTTTGATTGGTAAGGCGAGGAGTACCGCCAAAGAACGCCCTTAGATTGTACTAATCCGGTTGCGCTGACATTGGACCATATTGGACAACGAACAATTTTTATCATGGTTACTTTTTTGATGATTTTGTTTTCGTTCATTTGACTTGAGGGCAGTTCTACATCATTGGGCAAATTGGAGGGGTCAGTTGATGTCCAATCACGCGCGAGGAGTTATTGGCTTGGAGGCGTTTACCATACGAGTAACGGAAGCCGTCACTATTAACTCTGGGTACGAGATTTTTTGTTGCACAGTCCGGGGACTGTATTTCAATCCGAAATGTTAGCCATAGCCTGCACTGGGATTTCGTTTATAACAGCGAAACTTGGTATAATTGGTATTTTGGGCCTCAGTCTGTCGTAAGAGCTTGTGTCAAATCTGGCATGGCACTGACTAACAGAATGACTCGAGCATCTGATGACAGAAGAAAAATTCTGCGGCGATTCCTGATGCGCAAGCCGAACAAAAAAGCATCCGTAAGAGGTAACTGTTGTTATCATTTCGATTCACTTGACTTTCCCTAGCTCCAAGAATTATTAATAAGATTTCTGGAATTGTAAACCCAAGACTACTTATATCTTTACTAAATCTCGTTCAGGAAACAGTTAACCATAACTTGTACTTCAGTGGGGTCCTCTTTGTACATTGTCATTGATCTCGATTTCTTTTTAAACAATGCCTTTTTTTCTCTATATTTTGAACTTTTAAAGTAATTTCGTGTACCTTGACGGTCAAAGTCAGACCCAGTGCTTCACCGGGATGTTCTGACGTACAGTAGCCTTTGTCTCACTCCTTGTCCAGATGACAGAGCCTTGAAACGTCTAACTCTAAGTGTGCTTGATATAGTTCCTGACAACAGAGGGAGCTACTTAACATCAGTCACATTCCTTCAGACTAGCATTTGTGTGACAATAATAGAATATTGCATGCATGTTAAGATATTTTCGGTATAACAGTAAACGTTTATTTTCAGTCCTGGGGCTGCCGTGTCTGTAGGTCGTAATATAGCTCTGCGAAGTCCCAAAAGTGTGCCAGCTGAATAAGATGATTGGTTTGTTTCTCTGGGTTGGATTATGTCCAGTTTGTTACAAAGAAAGCGGGCGGTCAGAAGAAAGAAAAACAAAACAAATACACATAAATTTGAATAAAACAAAACTTCGTGAGAGCTACTGTATTGAGCAAAGAGTGTGATAGAAATTCTATACAACACAGCCGCACTATTTATCTATTCATCGATTCGCAGCTGGTCTAAATTTCTGTGTGGGCAAGGTAAGAACTGTAGTCACAGTGAGGGCATTTTATTTAGCATTCCTGATTTCGTGTCAACGATAAGCGCTTGAGCGACCAACCAACCAACCAGAGCAGTAGGGCAAAACATCGGTGTTTAACGACCAGTTTCTGTCGTGGTTTTTGGAAGCGAAAGAGCCGGTCTTACAACGTTAATTCGCCGGTAACATTTCTTTAGTCGTCAGCGATTTTCCAACTCGCTGATCTCGCTTATCTTTCGCCGGTAATTCAGAACCGCAAGATGCCCCCAGCTAACCGGCTATCCTTGATCGATTTGGGGACAAAGATATCAGCTGCAACTATTTGGAACGATTTCTAGTGAATTGGCTCTTAACTACATCCCTTTGTCTTTCTTTAACAATCTATTCATAGTTCCTCGAGGTGAATGCAAATTATCTTACATTAAAAGGCTTAATGAGGGAAGAAAATATTCAAAACATTCATTTGCGAAGAATACAGTATGCCGCGCAATCAAACTCGAAGTATATATGTACATATATAATCTTTAGTCTTTTACTTATATACACTTGCGTTGACTGCGACATATAGTTTTACATTTGACGGCTGTTATCACAAGATAAAGTTGTATTGAATGCCTCTGTTATCAAAAATGCAGGTTTTTGGCACTGGCGACGTACATAAGAATTAAAACATAAATGTACAGATGGTTGTTCATTCCTCGATTGGACGATCAGCATCTCTCTCTTTTCTTTTTTTTTAATCGTTTAGCTGCAAACATATCATAGTACATTGCAAATTTAATTTGAAATCGTTGGAGTTAATTTGGTTGGTATAATTGATAAATATTGTTGCCAATACTGTTGCGTTACCTCACACTTTTTCGTTTACAGAACCAATTGCAAATTAGTCCATATATGATTTTAAAAATTAATTTTAGTTCGTAGCATACAGTACTATAAAAATCAGAGTTAGCTTCCATAAATTTATTATCAAGAAATTTCTAAACATTTGTTCAATGTTTTGGTACAAATAAGCTCAAGAGATTGACGTTTTTCTTCGACTGGTTCTCTTCAAACGCCATTTTACAATAAAAAGATAAAAGGTTGTCAAATTTTTTGCCTTCATGGGCAAAAACTAGCAATTCAAAACTATTAATAATAATCTCTATTTTTTTCTTGGTGTGCAAGAACAAAGGGCCAAAAGTTAGGTTTGTCTATTTTCATTATTTTCAGAGCTTGAAGCTTTGGAGGCCTGCTATTGGCTAAAAGCTGCAGGTTTTCCGCAGTACGCTCAAGTTTACGAAGGTAAGTTTATTCATTTTTCAAGTCCATTGTATAACGAATAGCTGGTTTTCCTTCATGGCATAGGTTATTTTTCAGAATTTTACCTATATACATAGGTATCACTGAGGAAGCTCGAATGAGCAAAACGTCTGATTATTACCATTAAAAACCAATGCTCGAAGTTTGCTGTTGCACTATTTAACCCATTTACTCTCTCTCTCTCTATATATATATTACATTCATCTGACACCACAAATATCAACGGGATAATTTCCCTAGTCTTTTTGAGAAGTGTTCATTGGTTCTTTTAAGCCCCCCAAGATAGTATTTCAATAGACCAATGGCTAAGGGTGTACTGGATTTACCGTAATGCAGAATAGGAGTATTATGTGGAATGAAATCAAGCAGCATGCTTCTTTTGAAATAATACAGAACAAACTGTACATGTACATGTATGTTTGAAGCGTATCTTAATTCTTAGCTTGGATAATCATTGTATCATAGTTTTATATAATATTGCTTTAAGAGGGTATTTCAAAAACTTCCTGAACATATATTCCCTATTCTAGAATAGTCTAAAATGAATGCACCCTTATTTTCTCTATCTGTGGACAGTGTGCTTAAATAATATTTTTTGAAATTTTCAACTGAAAGCAAAGCTTGTGATTGATCCCAGGGCCCTCAATCTAACCATATGAGCACATTCTCAAATTAAAGTAATATATGTTTTAACATAAAATATATATATACATGTATATATAATATGTTTTAACATTTAAAAAATATATTGACATGTTACATCGCATAACATACATTACTTTGCAACATAATATATATGACAATACATGCATGTATACCGTATATATATATATAATATAGAATACTGATCATAATTTTTTCTTTCTAACAGTCTTATAATTATTATATATATATATATATA
>JANRMR010198325.1:0-10107 GCA_025434825.1 Bergia sp. 'catenularis'
GGGTGGGGGTGGGTGGGGTAGTCTTACTGGTTAACCCCCCTCCCCCTCCACACACCCCCCCCCCTTCGTCCCCATGGTCTCCTTCCTTTTTAGGGATATCCCTCACCAAGTGTTCCATGGGGTATCATCTACACCTAATTCAAGAAAGGTAGACTGAAAGAAATGTAAAACATGAAAGATACGAACCCAGGCAGTTCCTGATTTTGTACTGCTCACACTGGTTTTATTTGCCAAGGTGAGCAATTTCTAGGTAACATTTACAGCATTTTCAGCTATTGTCATAACTGCAGTGATGTCAGCTCGCACTTTCACACAGTTTGAATACTAATAAACTATTACCCAGAGTTCCGCCGGGTCATATACGTTTCGTGATTTGTGGATTTTTTTGGTCAACCTTTTTTGGAACAGGTGTATACAGCATTTCAACTTATCAAATTTAAACTACTATATCGGTTACAAGCTGTATCTACCTTGTACATGGAGGCAGCACACAGAGGAATCTGTCCGAACAACCACCTGTTGCCTTTATCACCTTTGTCACTCCAAACCAACTGTTCAGTGTCGTTAGTCTTGGTATAGACATTGAGAGAACCTGTGTCACGTCCATGCATGTGGTACCAGAACTGAAGACATATTTCTTCATTTGGCTTGAATCTTGTGCTTTGAAGTCTTGCTTTTTCTTCTGGTTTTCTGTTTGAGGCTTCAATGAATACGAATTGCCCTAAAAGGGACCAGAGAAGATTCAAATTCTATAAAATGATGTTAATGTTTTGGTATAACTTACCTAATACTTTCGACGAAAATAATGAGTGAAAAAAATGCTTGATAGACAAATGGATGGATGGACGGTTGAATAAAAGAATAAATAAGTAGCAAGACGAATATATCATAAATGAAAAACGATTAACGAATAAAAAGAAATTAATATATGAATGACTAAATGTATGAATGAAATGAACGAAAGAATCAATGAATGGAATGAATGAATGAATGAAAGAAGGAAGGAAGGAAGGAAGGAAGGAAGGAGGGAAGGAAGGAAGGAAGGAAGGAAGGAGAGAAGGAAGGGAGGAAGGAAAGAGAGAAGGAAGGAAGGAAGGAAGGAAGGAGAGAAGGAAGGAAGGAAGGAAGGAAGGAGAGAAGGAAGGAAGGAAGGAAGGAGGGAAGGAAGGAAGGAAGGAAGGAGAGAAGGAAGGAAGGAAGGAAGGAAGGAGGGAAGGAAGGAAGGAAGGAAGGAGGGAAGGGAGGAAGGAAGGAGAGAAGGAAGGAAGAAAGGAAGGAAAGAAGGAAGGAAGGAAGGAAGGAAGGAAGGAAGGAGGGAAGGAAGGGAGGAAGGAAGGAGAGAAGGAAGGAAGGAAGGAAGGAAAGTAGGAAGAAGGAAAGAACTGAAGAAAGGAAGGAAGACGGTGGACGGAGGAAGGAAGCAAGGAAGGAAAAAGGAAGGAGAATGGGTGTAGGCTGGATGTGTAATGAATGGCTTTTTGACTCAATAAAGAGTTTGTTAGGCAAGATGAAATATGAATGAAGACGTGAAAAGGAGACTAGACATATGGATGCTTGTGTAAATGAATGGAAAATAAACTTGCCTGTTGAGGATAACTCAGTGTGATCAAAGTCTGGTCCAGTGCCTGCAGTTGGAGTTGAACCTGTTCCAACAGACCAGAGAAAGTCCGCTGACCTGTCATGTATGAGCCCACAGAGGCCATCACTAAAGTCGCAGTGACCTTCAAAGTTAGAAAAAGGGAAAAATAATTTTAATTGTTTGAAGGAGAACTTTGCAAAGACTTTCTCCATTTCAGCTTTAAATTTAGACACGAAACTGCAGTATTGAGCAAATTTGAGATTTTTTTATTACTTATTGAAGGTATGTGAAATAGGTTCATATATGAACTTTGGTGAGGAACGGATAAGAGAAACAATCTTCGCAGCTTAATTGTAACTTTAAAGCTAAGAATATTTATTGTTTGAAAGTTATATTTATATACAGTTTTTATTCCAGTAATCCAGAAAAATAGTAAGTACCTGTATTCATGAATAAATAGACTGCGAACACAACGTCATAACAATTGTCATAAGAGAAATATGTTGCGATGTTTGAAAGATAAACCGTCAGAAGACTTCCATTCAGTTTATGGAACAATACGAACGTCTGTACAGCGTATGAAGGCTCTCCGAGGTGCACCGACTTTCTTTTGTCATAATTTAGTCTGAAAATTGTGATGTTCAAAAAACATCAATCCTAACGTCCACGCCTAACCTCCCCCCCCCCCTCCCCCCCTTACTGCCCATTGAAAGACAAATTTCCCAGGCCTCAATGGGTTCGAACCCATGACTTCTGCGATGCCGGGGCACATGCTCTAACCACCGAGCTGTGAAGCCATTCATGGTAGACAGGTCAATCGTGAGTTCTTATAAATCCGCGCTAATGACATTGTACCTCTATATGATTGGCACGGCACTTCCTTGCTTCCCGATTTTTCCTCTGCACAGCTGAGGTTGTTTATTGGACACTCCTGTCCACCTTCGGAAAAAATCACAAAAAGAGTGATCACGAAACTTTAGGTGATGTAAGGAAATTAAAGGCGATTTAAGAAAAAAATGTCCGGAAACGAGACACGACTTAGGGCGGCTTAGTACAACTTAAGGACCCAGATAAGGCCTAAGTTTCGGGAGCGACTTCTAAACTTTGGCACTTTTTGAGCAACTTTTCTGCATTCCATTAGGCAGCGTTTCAACATTTTACTAGAACAAGGCTTTTTTCCCTCAGGCTCAGTGAGCTCTTAATCTCAACGTTCTTATAAAAGAGAGTATAACAATAAAGAAGGATGTTTTGGACATTTTCAAGCAGGATTTTTTTCCAGATAAGTTGAAGTTTCTGTAAAACGCACCACAAATGTTTGGCCGGTGAGTTCTATCACCACACGGGTCGACGGTGGCTTTACATGTGGTTTCCCATGAAGTACATGCACCATTCGGACAAAGGAATTTTGTAACAGGACAATCTTGACCTGCAAAGAAGAGATAATAATTTGCTGTTTTAATAGTAATTGTTGTATAATAGGACACTTTTAACCTGGTAACATACCACAAGATAGCGTCTATAGTCAAGATCAGTTTTATTAATAAACAGCTCTATAGCCAATGAACGCCTCGAATTAGTGATCTCGAGTTTAACGAACATTACACTGACTAGATCGAGTCTCCTTTTAATTGATTAGTTGAGAGTCATGGCTCAAGAACTATTCTAAAATACTTTTAAAATTATTTTTCTACACGAGCACAAGTTTTGTGACACATTTTTTTGCTCGTGTAATTGGAAATTCAACCTCAGAAATTGTGGCAGAGTTCATGTGTACAATGCCATGTGCCGTAAAACTAACGTCCTAACTTTTTGTCCTAAAGAAATGTGTCACTGATATTTGAACTTTGCTCGTGTTGACGGCACGTCACAGAAAATTTGTGAAAAATGAATGCATGGCAAGCAGCTAAGCAGGGACGTTAAGCCGTTGGTCTAGTCTCTCGACGTTCTACCGGGAGACTTCAAAAGAATCCTCCAGATGATTGGCTCTTGCGTGCTAGGAACGCCTGACTGAATTGATCATATGGCACCATCCCAGAAAACCGCGCGCACACAAAATGAGCTCAAAATGACCGCCATTTTGAATTTCAGTCGTTGGTTTTAAAACAGTTCTAACTACTATCAAAACCAATTATCTTTGAATACATTTATCAGCTAATGTTGTGGATGGGCCAAATAGCAATTTACCAGAACGTGTCTGTTTGTTATAGTTCATTTTACGGAATTCGTTTCTTTAGCAGAACAAGAAATCAACAGCTATCTTCACTAATCTCGCAGCACATTCTGGGAAGGTGCCTTTTGGGCAGACCTCAAAGCGCGCCTGATTGGCTTATTCCAAGCACGTGATAAATGTCCGATCACCTGGCACACAGAGAAAAGAGTAGGGTAGTGATCCAGTGTTGTGGTCTGTATTAGTGTTACTGAAAAATTCTTTGAGACGCTGAATAAGCACCGATATTTTGGGGTCTGCAAGTTCAAACACAAGTATATCAGCAACGTGTTTTTAAGTGCTGCTCTCATTCAATATAGGTTTTATTATTACAATCTTACCACAACTGAGTTCATCGGAACCGTCGCTACAGTCTTCCCTCTGGTTACACAGCAGGTTCGCCTCGATACATTGACCATTCAGACAGGGAAACTGGTCCGGCAGACACTTGCAGTTTCTCTCGTCTGAACTGTCAAGACAGTCGCTGTCACCATCGCAAACCAACGATTTCCTGACACACTGTTTGTTGTCGCATTGGAACTCGTGTCGCCCACACACGTGCCCTGATAACAGCAAATTGAGTTCAAATACTGCATTCTTCTATCTTTGTGTCTAAAGTTCCGTGGTGGCTTCTCTAGTTTTCAAACCTTTAAAAGAGTTTGTGGGTAGGGGTACAAGAAGGAGTTTAATAGGGACTGGCCTCTTAATATGCTTCGAAAGTTTTTCACTGGTTTTGATAAACAAACAATAATGTAATAGGTTATTGTTCTCGGACTAGATGTCAAACACTTTTGTTGTCTTTTTAAAGGAGATCTTTCACGGTCAAATCTCCTGGGTTTGCTCTTTTCCAGAAGTTATATTATGCAGTATTTATCCAATGATTTTTAAAAGAAAACATTTTACTCCACAATAAAGAGACATTTGTCAGTTACCTCTATCAAGGCTTTTTGAACTTTAAAGCAATATATTACTTTCAGTTCCGGCCCGGAAACAAAAAATTGATAAGTATATCCAACTCAATCGCCGCCTAAAACAGACCATCCATACTATTTTCCTCTTGAAAAACTTAATTTGGTATCTGATTAGTGTCTGTTGACAGATGCTTTAGCTTGAAAACAGTTTTCTCGTCAATAAAATTTGAGCATGCGCAAGGCCATGAAAGAGTCCTTTTAAGCGTTAGCATTGTGCTGTCTTCCTGTTCAGAAGAAGGGCCAGATTTTGATAGTGCTTAAAATGTTAACTTAACTTGACACCTGATTTGGAGACGATGTTCATTTTAAATATTTTTGTAATTGCTGACAAAACCTAAATGTTGAAGAATTTATTGTAATCATTTACAGTGCAATACGGATATGACGTTGTGTATGATCAATGTATGATGTCTCCAGGCAAAACCATCGATAGTCACCCTAAACAAAATGGGTGGGGTGTATTCCAATGAACATGTTCTACTCCCACTGACGTGAAATCTTGGACACTTATGATTTTTTCTTCCATGTCTTTATTCTCGTAGCAACGGATGGAAGATTCAATAAACTGCATATATCACTATTTGTTAAAACTGCGTTTGGAAACTGGTTAGGCTCAGGTAATCTCGTTCCCACGGACCTTCTAGAGGTCTAGATTTTTTTTGTTGCTTTATACAATTTTGTCTGGCCTAACAATAAGTCCCTCTTTTTATAAAAATATGCTTTGATCGGCCCGTTTATTCCCTTTCATAATGACAACGACAACGATAATGAAAAGATAACGATACAGATAACGATAACGATGATGATAACGATAACGATGATGATAACGATAACGATAATGATAATATTAACGATAATGATAACGATAATGATAATGATAATGATAACGATAATGATAATGATAGTGATAATGATAGTGATAATGATAATGATGATGATGATAACAATAATGATAACAATAGTGGAAACGATAATGATAACGATAATATTAACGATAATGATAGTGATAGTGATAGTGACAGTGATAGTGATAGTGATAGTGATAACGATAACAATAACGATAACGATAATGATAATGATAATGATAATGATGATGGTAATAGGCTTTATTTAAAGAAGGTAAAATTTGGTTGTTAGGAAAACTGCTGATATCTCCGATTACAACTAGAAAATCTAAAATACTAGTATTTGCATCCCTTAGAGTTCATCCAAAAAACTGCAACGCGGGCGCAATCTTCACCACCTCCACGGCACCTGCACACTGTACGTTTTAAGCACATTGTTTATCATTTCGCTTTAACTTTGCATTTACAAAAACGAAACTCTTTACAAACGCTTTGTAAGAGTTTTCTGGGGATTGATGCGTAAAATTCTTGTTTAACCCCAGTTTAAAATATGTAGAACCCAAATAAGCTTGTCATCAATTTTAATTATTTCGGAAAGCGTACATGCCCCAAACGTAGCTTTCTACGCTTGTGAAAATGATGGGAAAACTGTGTACCCACCTGGCTCAGCGTACGATGGGACAGTAGAACACTTCTCGGTGTTCAGAGTGATGTTGTCTATCGCCACGCTGATGCTTCCGTTCACCACTCCAAATCCCTTGAATATCACCTTATAAAAACAAAGATACCTGGCTTACATTACAGTGTAGTCTCGTTAAGATGAACACTCGCGGGGCTGGTTCCAACTGTTCACCCGAGGACGAAAACTGACCAAGAACCATTTATGGAATACTAGGCAAACATAACCTTATAAGGCAAACAACCACTAAAGGGACAAATCAACTTTCGGGATTATTTAGGTGCTCTTGCACATATGTCACGGGTACGATAAACAAAATTTGCTCGCTCGTGATATTCGTAATGAGGAATGTCGGTGTCAGTTGTTCTCTCACAATGTTTTGCAGGTTTTCACTTAATATATCCCCAGATATTCAAATGACAAAGGACATGACGGCCATGTTGGCGTACACAACAAAAGAAAGTATCGATTGTCATTGTGGCCATCATGGCGGCTATGACGTCACATGCAAACCAAGGATATCACGGGCGAAACGACATTTTGTTAGTGCGATATGTTAGAGTTTAAGATGCTGTGATAGGCATTACGAATATCACAAGCTGTAGCATATGCAGAACAATCTGTAACATAAATATCACTATATCTAACATATATCAAGAGACGTAAATTACTTACCACCATTTATGATATATAATTCAATCTCTGATTTATCATAGCCTCTGTCTTCTTCTTTGTCATGTTTCGCGCCACATAGCAGGATGTTTCTCGTGTGATTGTAATCCGTTCTTCAATTTTTCATTTTCTTTCAAATGCAGAGAATCGCTAAATTTTTCAAGTGTTAAAATTTGTTTACGGTAAAATCAAATGAGAGGAAAACGTTAGGGAATCTCCATGTTCATTCGGGAGTTACTGTTCAAAATGAGTTTTTTTTGCTTATTTTCCGCAAGAAGACTTGGCGAGTTTTACATAATTCCCTCTAAATTACAGAAATAAAATCATTTTTAATTTGTTTTGCCGGTATCAGTTTGAGCGATCAAGTTTTAGTAGTAAATTGTAATACAACCTAAAAAAACGTTAACATGAATTTGTTAACATGTGCGTTAGAGTTGTGAACTGCAAAAGAGAGGAATGACTTCAATTCACCCAACTTAGTATGCTTCAACTAAAATACCTTGAGGACCTCTGAATAAAACAGAGGCACACTTGCCCAATGCCAGCGTCCTCCTTGACATCCAGACAAACCCCATAAAAGGGTTTGGTTGTGTGTTTTCCCGTAATAAATCTCTAAACCGGCTGCTCCGTTGTTAGGTAACATGTATTGAAATCGAAGACACAGACCAGTGACGTCGTAGAACGCCTTCCAGGTCACATACGGGCTTTCAAGACTGGCCGCATACGGCTCATCCAAGTATGCAAACTGACCTAAAAGAATCGAGACGTGAACGATTTTAATTGAATTTGCCTTTTTGAGTAATAAGATTGTGCTACTCTGTGTGTTTAGATTTTCAAAACGTTTCAGAGTTAGAGTATGTCATTCGTGCTTGTAACGCGCTCTGGCTCTGAATTGTGTGTTGCATCTATGTGTTCTGTTATCCGGACTTCAAGGTTTCTCTTTGTTTCTCTCTCAATGCCAGCCGCTATTTACGCCAACACACAACTCACACGCATTCCAATGTAGAATTATTTTCAAAGCTAAACATTGTTTCAAGCGGAAGATGGACGAGGGACTTTTAATTCAAAAACAGTATTCCTCCCTCAATGTTTTAAGGCAGAACTGCTTCCCAAGGGAATAACTTGATCTTCAAAACCAATGCGATACTGTAGGGTTTTTTTTTTATCCTGGTGATGACATAACGTCGAAAACGCTTGATTTTAACTTTGTTGTATAACCCAAGTTAGCAAAATCATGTTATTACCAGTAATAAACATGGATTAGTAAAGTGCGTTCGATCTGTAGTAAAATAATGTCCTTTATTGTATTGATTACCCAGAAAAACTCAGAGATTGTAGATTTGTGCGGTGCTTTCTTGCGGTTTAAGTAACCAGTTACAAAGTTATACACAGCAATAAGCTTGAAAAACTCTACATCTTGATAATGGACCTAATGCATAATCCCCTCTGCGCTCTCTCTCCGTCTCTTTCTCAGCGAATAGGTACAAGAACTCGAGGCTTTCGCATTAGATCGAGGCGAGTGGTCAGTCAGTCCAAGATGGCGCCCAAACCCTGAAATCGTACAGCATCCAGACCAATACCCGGGAATGATTTCGAAATAAGCGACACGATTAGTATGTATTATTAATTATTTACTATTATTAATATCATTATTACTGTCATTATAGTTATAATTACTACTATTATTATCATTATTAATATTATTAGTGCTATTTTTATTTTCATTATTTTAATAATATATATTTTAACATATCAAAATAGGCTGCTTACCACCAACTTGAGAGAAAAGTGTTTCTTTGTGTATTTTCCATCCACCTTCTATGTTGTTTCTTTGCATTTTCCATGAACAAAATCCAGAAACAAAACCGCAACTCTCAAGAGAACCGGCTGTAAAAATTACACGGAGATAGCATTTTAAACTGTCTGTATTATACTCATTTTTTTGACAAGTAAAAATATTTTTCAACACTTATTAGATTGAGACCGTAGCACCACCTTAACACATGCTGGCTAAGTTGTGAATCGTGATTGCTTACACTTGTCTCTAACTGCGTAGCAAGCTAGAAAGAAAAGAGGAGAAAGAGTCGGGGGGGGGGGGAGATCGAAGAAGTAAGATAAGGGACTGGAAAGGGGAAGAAGATAGAAGCCCGCATATCTCTAACGTTTGCATGTCATCTGTCAAGTCGGAACGTGTAACAATTTTTGGCTTAAAGACTGGAACCAAAATAAACTTAAGGCGGAATGAAAAAGTGCAGAATGTTAAAATAAACATGATTGGACAAGTGGAAACAGAAGCAAGTACCAAATAATTCGTACCTTTCACTTGAATACGTCCAACTTTTCGTCGCCTCACTACAGTGTCGTTAGGAAATGAAAACAAAAGCTACAAAGGAACAAGAAATCGTCAAACGCAAACACAAACACAAACGCAAACGCAAACGCAAACGTAAACGCAAACGCAAACGCAAACGCAAACACAAACGCAAATGCAAACGCAAATGCAAACACAAACACAAATATGAGCTAAAGCATTGGCACATGCACAGGTACCGTGAACTTGGTGTGAGCATAAACATAAACATTAGCATAAGCGGAGTGGCCTTTACCTACAAAAATAAGACAGTCATCCTTACTTAAGACCTTGTTAAAATACCTCAATATCGTAAATCCCAGGTTGAGCGATAACGTAAAGGGTTCTGCTCCACAATCTCTCTGTACATTCCATTGCCACTGAGGAGCCAATCGTAAGATTGCGTCCCAACATAGACAGATGCACTTTAAGGGGACAGTTAGGGCAGTACGCACCATGGCAACAGTATCGGTACGAGGCTGAAAACATTAAGGGTCACATAATCAAATAGTCGCATTGCGTGATCATCAAGGTCAGTGCCACATCACTGATGAACAAAAATTTCAAGGACATTCGTTGACATGGGAACGAAAATGGCTATCGCTAACTGAGCAAGCATCAGCGTTGCAAGTGAAAGCAATGGCTGTATTGGTTTGGTTAGCTCTGTCAACTGTTGTCGCTGTAAAAATTGATGTCAGTAGTTGTGTAGCACCTGTTTTTCCCCTCAAAACCAGTATTCAAAGGGAAACTTGCAAACAAGATGCTTTGCGATCGTCTGCAGAGGCGGCGGAACGTTTTGCAACGT
>JANRMR010198336.1:0-10105 GCA_025434825.1 Bergia sp. 'catenularis'
AATAAATTCTCATTACAGGAGAAAACTTGTCACCTCATTTGCATTGCAAAAGCTCGTGTTTCAAATAAGCGCCGCCCTCGAATAAGTGCTGCACCAAAAAGTACGAAAATTAAACAAGCGCAGTGGCACTTAATCAAGTAAATACGGTATGCTTTACATTGGATTAGACAGTCTGTTGCATTTCTTTCACATCCTCACAAACAACTTCACTTACAGTCTGTTTTTGAAGATTCTCTTAAAATTATCAAAAATCAACTAATTTACGCTTTCTGAAAACAAGTACAATTTATTATAATAATTGTAGAGATTTTTCAAAAGTTGTGTAAAAACTTATTTTTCAGAAAATCTGCAAAGATTTTCACAGATTTTTCGAAAAGTTGCAAAGATATTCCAAAACTTTGAGTTTTTGACTAGGGTGTATTTGTACATTTTCTTGTGTTTTTTAAACAATATTTGACTTACTTGCTAATCACACCCATAAAACAGCATGTTTATACCATGCCATATTTCAAAATAAAACTCATACATATATTATCATACTGCCAGGTAATATCTTCCATGAACAACCGTACTGTAGATTAAAAAGTAAGAACCATTCCAGATTTTGAAAATTGTTCAATTGTAAAAAGTTTTGCAATATGGCAGGTTTATCAAGAATGTATTCCAGCTCACGACGGAACTTCATTTGCCGCATGAAATGTGGAGATGAGGTGGATGGTACAGATTTAGTGAGGGGGAAGGAAAAACGTGTAAAACTGCTGGACGATGAATATGCTATTGTACACTGTACTGGTTATATTAAGGTCAGTCAAGCAGTCTTGTGTATTAACTTTTAATTGATAAATACCTGTGCATAGACGGCTCTTACTTTTACAAGATTTCTGGTCCAAAGGTTAGTCTTGGAGCAGCCTGTACATTGACATCAAACACTGCTACAGGCACAGGGTTCGTATGGGTCTTTAAAAACCATGAAAGTCCTTAAATTTTTGTTTTCAAAGCTTAAGTACTCAAAAGTCCTTAAAAGAACGTAAAAAATACCAAAGTCCATGAAAAGTCCTTGAAATTTGTCTTCTTGCTGCCTGACTTTGAAGTTTGTATTTTTGCTTGACAAAATGTTATACATGTCAGTTGTGTGCATGTGAGAATTTCTGTGGAAAGAACACTCACAATTATAAATAGACCAAGCTTTGTTTTGCAGCCCCGACATGTACTATAAACTGACCCTCCTTTTTAGGGCAAAAAAATAACGTTTAAATTATGTTACCCATGTATAAGCCTTTGTGAAAATGAGGTTGTGGAAAACACAAAAAGGTCATGGAAAAGGTCATGGAATTTGAAAAGTCCCAGAGAGTACATTAACCCTGTATGTGGGAGTACCCTCCTCCGTGAAGGATATGAGGTGGTATTACTTCACAGTAGCATTGAAAGGGTCTTGATGAGATTGTTTCTTTTCAAATCAGAACTGGGGAGCAACTGGTTTTGCCTCTCAAGATTCGACAATGGACCCCAGTAGTACTTGTCTTGTGGTGATAGGTAGACTTCAGCCAGCAAGCCAGCCTACCAGTGGGGATTTGCTAGAGACTCCGCCCATATGTGAATTTATCTCACGTCACAGCTTGGATGGAAAGTTCACTTTTGTTGACCAGAGGTACAGTAAAAACCTGTGCATAAGAGCCAAGTGAACCTTTACATAATTATATATGTATAATTATGTAGAAGCAGGCTTAAGCCAGACCAAGTTGAGTTTTAGAAGCATGAATCCAACCAACCCTGTTTTTTCACAAAACCAAATAAATATGTGTAACAACTGAACTTGTTTTTCCATCATTTATCCACTTTGTGGTCTGCTTTGTTGTGCAAAATACCAGAAAATTTCAAAATTATTAACAAAAAATTATAATTCAGGCTTGCATGTAGCTCAGAGCTTTCTTGATCACAAAAATTACCACAAATATTTAAGATACCTTTAAAGGACAAATTACGTCCTGTGCCTCGCACCTAAGGAAGAAAAGCAGCACCCACAAACATTAAATTTTGTCTAAAACATACGTACATTACAAAGATTGAATCAAATACTGGAAAAGTTTACTCTGATTCGATGTTTTGACCGCAACCTACAGTCTTCATCAGGAATGAAAGTTAGTCACATGACAGCTGACTGTCACGTGACAGGCGGTGTGGCACCCCATGCAACACATGTGACTAACTTTCATTCCTGATGAAGACTGTAGGTTGCGGTCAAAACACTGAATCAAAGCAAACTTTTCCAGTATTTGATTCAATCTTTATACGTATGTTAAGCTACTGGATGACTAATAATTGAAGACCCTACTGCAAAAACAACTTAAGTGACTTTGGATCAATTCCTCGATTCTCCAAAGGTTCTTCAGTTTTAATGTGTTTGGGAGAATTTAAGTTTTAATCTGAAGTCACTTACATCGTTTTTGCACTAGACTTTTCAATTTACACTTATTTGTCAAAAACTTTGCCACAATCTTGAAAACAACCACAATTTCCTTTGAGTACGGTTCTCGCATCACTTCTGTTGACTGTAAATAATATTGTTTTTGTATCCTTATTAGGGTATCAGATGTCCTTGGGTACAACCCACAAGAACTTTTAGGAGAGCTGTGCTATGACTTCTTCCACCCAGACGATCTAGAACACATGGTAGAGAGCTATGACCAGGGTATGTGCATAGCAACAAACAAACAAATAAATAAATAAATATACACATATATAAATCAATAATTAAATGAACAAACAAATAAAAAGGTCAGACTACTTATATAGAAGTCATAACCCACAATTGCACATTATTTGTTGTATGGTTTTAAGAACTGGTTTTTAGCTTTTAATTATAATGAATTGTTTGATGTAAAATTGATAACTGAGTTTAGGATTTGACTTTATGTATATTTTTACATGAGCATAAAAAAAAATTGGGAAAAAATGTTTTAACCTTCAGAGGTGGCAGAGCAGGGGGGACGAAAATGTGGCTCAGCCCTCCACATTTTGGTGCCGAAAATGTTGCAATAATAATAATAATAAACTTTATTTCCTGCAGAATTTATTTATTTATTTATTTATTTATTTATTTATTAACAATATTTAACCAGGCGGGTCCAGTTCAGCTAAAGCTGGTTTGAATGGAGGCCTGAATTCAGAAAGTTTTCACTCAAGTTTTCCTGAATTCAGAAAGTTTTCACTTATTTACACTAAAGCTGTGCCTAAGACTTATAATACTAGGTGTTAATAAAAAATATGAAGTAGTAAGATCTAAGGTCTACAAAATTAAATACTTTATATATACAAATAAATGCACACACAAATACAATTATGCATAAATAATTCTAAGATTAATATTAAAAAGATTATTAAGACTAATATCACAACCCAATTTTCTCGTACACCAACACAAGCACACACCCCTAATCAAATTTCCCAAAATGTCCTTAAAATTATGTAGTTCGTTAGCACAAGCAAACCTCTTTGCAATCTTAACAGCACAACATTCGATTGGATTCCCACACAAGGACCATGTCTATTTCCTGATGCCATCACGTCAGTGGGAAACTGCTTCTGTCTAATTTAGGGCAAAAATCTAGCAGTTCATTGACTTATAGAACACATGTCATAGTTGTTCAAAAAACAAGTCCTTCAACATTAATTTGCCAAGTGCGATCCTGATGAAACGATTTGTGAAAAGATCATGAATTGTCATAAATAATTTGATAAGATCATGAATTCTCAAAGATAATTCTCATAAATACTTTTCCAAACCAATCTTATGCTGGTTTTAGGGTTTTAATATACTTCCATACCAAATTGCTTTGTATAACTTACAAGCATATTGAACCCCATCCCTCCCCCTTGTCCACTTATTTGTCCATTTAGATCAGGATTATTCTACAATTACATTTTTATCAAGTTTCATTTTACAAATATTGACTAAATATTTTGCTCTTTCTTTCGATTTTAGTGATGAAGTTAAAGGGACAGACACTATCCGTTCGATATCGTTTTCGAACAAAGTCAGGGGACTGGGCGTGGCTGAGAACGAGTTGCTTTAGCTTCCAAAATCCTTACACAGATGAAGCAGAGTATATTGTTTGTAACAATTGCCTTGTCAACGGGTAATTTCAATCACAATTGTAGTTTGCCCAGGGGCCCCACTCAAAATTAGGCATGACAGGAGGCAAGGATTTTTTGAGTCGGGAATTTTGGCTTGAAGGGATTTTTTTGAGTCAGTGAATTACGCCAGGATCTTTTTGGGTCACAAAAATGTACCAGGACTTTTTTGGGTATTGTGTTTTTCAGCAGTGCTTATTAGCAACGATTTTGACTAAAATGGTCGCAAGTTACTCTTTGCTATGCGGGATTTGCTTCATGCTTGCTCTGGCTTTCCAGCAGCCGGCAGCATGAATATGCAGTGGCTGGTGAGAAAAATGGGTCCCCGTTGGGGTCATACACGGTTTGACTTGCCCTCTTACCTATGATAGTAACTCCATTGGCCATGTTTAATCCTGGTTGTTAAATTTGTACCATTACTGTTGCAAGGGTTACTGGGAAAGGGATAGAAACAAACCAGTGGCTACCAAATTTCACTCCAGGCTGTTAGATTTCACGAAGCACTGGCCCATGTGGCCTGTACCTTTTTTGGAAAAAAAAACCACATTAATTATTTTGTGCAGAATACTGGTGTATTCATATTGTAACCAAATACCATTGTAACGTAACTGTAATGTACTGTAACTCGGCAACTGTTTTTTACGATGTGAACTTAACTTTGGACCAGAAAATGCGACCTGTGGATATGCATCGTAGGTTGGTTACTTAAGAGACGTTCATTTCGGGACAAAAAGAACTCCGCCTTTTAAAAGACTAGTTGAATCTTTGGCACACTATTACGATTTAGATTAAAAATAATCTATTACGGGCCGGTACAATTTTTGCCGGGCCAGTGGATTCCTTTTGCCACTGGCCTGGCTAGCTGCACAAATGCATAACTAATACACCTGTGTATTCAAACAAGTGACTCGCCCAGTGAGATGTGTCACTTGTGCAGATGGTAAAGTTATATTGAGGGGAACTGTATCTTAACTCTCCTCGCACACATTATACGCTAATTCCGCTTTATGTGGAAGAAACACACCAATAAAGGCATTGCCCATTTAACAGTTATGTAGAGTACTTGTCTGGTACATGTACATTTTCTAGTTCAAAGGAGTAGAATATAAATTTTTCAAAACTAAAAAGTGTTTTTTCTTTTCACCTTTGAACAGCAACCCCAAATTCCTCACTCAAGCAGATTTTGCCACAACGTCCATGATGCAGGCTGCAGTTATTGGTAGCAAGGGAAATATGATGGCTGCAACTAGCAACTCAAATTTCGCTGAGATCTCACCCCACTCCCAGACAGACTTATCCAGTTCTGATGGTCCACTACCAGTGCGACAGCGAACCCAACCCCCACTGGGTGGTAGTGAGGATGGCGTGTTCCATTTTCCATCAGCTACACCTCCTAAAGGTACTACAAGACGGGAACCACCGAAGGCTGACTTTCTTCCTCAAAATACAAGTAAGGAACTATATATAGATATATTTTTACAGAATTGAAGACTCTAGGGCAAAAACTGTTTAAGTGACTTTTGATTAAGTTTGATGGGGGAAAAATAAATATTTTGAGGGGGTGGGTGGGGGCAGCAAATGAGCATCTTAAAGGCAAGAGTTCATGGGGGTTTGGGGCCATGCATCTCAGAAAATTATTGGTTTTGAAGGTTTTTTAAATGCACTTCTTGTGATTTGAGCTCAGTTTGACTATTTTTTAAAGTTAAAAAACCAAATTTTCAATTAAAAAAATTCATAACTGACTCAAACTCCAAAGTGGGGGGCATCGGCCAGATCCGCGGTGGTAGTAATGGTGATGATGATCGTGGTGGTGATGGTGATGGTGATGATGATCGTGGTGGTGATGGTGATGGTGATGACGATCGTGGTGGTGATGGTGATGATGATCGTGGTGGTGATGGTGATGATGATCGTGGTGATGATGGTGATGGTGATGATGATCGTGGTGGTGGTGATGATGATCGTGGTGATGATGATGATCGTGGTGATGGTGATGGTGATGATGATCGTGGTGGTGATGGTGATGATGATGGTGGTGATGGTGATGATGATTGTGGTGATGATGGTGATCGTGGGGATGATGATGATCGTGGTGATGATGATGGTGGTGGTGGCGATGTTGATTGTGGTGGTTGTGATGATGATGGTGGTTGTGATGATGATATTGAAGGTGAAGCTCATGATTGTCATCATGATAATAAAGATAAATATGAAGAGAAAAAGTTAAAGCTGGTCTACTGGTAAATTTGGCAAAAGATATTTTAAACATTAATGAGAAAAATAGCATTAAAAATTACACTTTAATTTTGGTGCTTTCATATGCATTGTTGTTGAAGTTACATGATATGACTCTAAAACTGAAATTAATCTTTGGTTTTCAGGGGGTCAAGGAGGCCTGGATATTTTAGTTCAGGTAAGGTATCTTTGGTCAAGTAGCAAGCAGCTAGCAGCACTGTAAAGGTTCCTTACCTGTGTCGTAGTTTTCCAGCTTATGGTACTTTGTCAAATGAACTTCATAACAATAGAAAGTGGTTCCAATTACATTACTCAAAACTTTATTTGTGTTACCTAGAGACTTGATTGTAAACTTGGACTTCTTTTTGTCACCATTTGCCTTCAGGCCGGAGAGCTTAGTGACCAAGCTCGGGCAGCCCATGCTGTCACCAGTACACAGGCTACTCAGCCAGTATCAAGACAACCTGATGCAGCTCTTTCAAGTCCAGCATCACAAAGCCCTGCAGCATCACCTATGGGTCCTGGTTTGATGGGGCCAGCAATTGATTCAAGTTCAAAAACTGGTATGTGAGAGGTTCTCACGTTGTAGAACCCTCAGTACATAAAGACAGCCTTAACTTACTGTAAAAGCTCTGTTAAACCCTTTTCATGCAATTCTAAAACGCTTATTCTCAACCCTTTTCATGCAATTCTAAAACGCTTATTCTCCAATGTTTTACTGTAAATCTGAATTTTTCAAAAGTAAATGGGGAGGTTCACGGTTGTTCCGTACAAAATCGCTGTTTTCCAAAAGTAGTTCCTTTCATTCTTACCGAGAGTCCAGTGACAAGGGCAGTTTAATTTGACAAAGAAATGCTGTTAACAGAGCTGCTAAGGGTCATATTATTTATTTACAGGCCAACACTAAATTCGCTTCAGCAATCTTAACTGTAACTCGTTTGAATCATCCTCGAAATTAAGCAATGAGTACCAAATTTTCAACGTTTAGAGCAGAACTGTGCATTAATTATTTGTAGCAGAAGATCTTTTTGTATTTAAAAAGTATTCTGCCAGGAAATGGAAAGATTATGGAATTCACCATACCGAAAAAGATGGCGGCTGTACGTTTGACCGCAATGCCTTGCAAACCTAATTCAGCGAAAAGGTGAACATGGAAGACCATTGTTTGGGAGACTTGTCCATTCACTAACAACATTGTGCATGCCAGGTTTGAAGATTTCATGAGCGTTTCAGGGTTTTTTTTGCGTGCTAGGAGTTATGGGTAAATGTACCAGTCGCCATCTTTTTTGTTACGATCAATTATACCGTGAAACAGACCCTTCAAGTTTTCAAGTCAATTTTTTTACCATTTTTCATCAGGTCAAGCTGGCAGCTTACTGGCGGCTCTAGTCCAGCGGCGTAATGCCATGCAGGCAGCTGCTGCACAGGGGGCAAATGTACCACTTTCACAAAGTGACACCATGTATTCTCAACTAATGACGCAGGTGAATGGCAATGTGGGTCCAATGATGCAACCTGGCTTGGGCCTGATGGGCCAGCCGAACCCTATGGTACCTCGTGGTGCCAGTGCAGGCCTCACCGAATTGACACCAGGTAGCGGCATAATGGGATATGGGGTAAGGAAGGGACAAGAAGAGATGCCGAGCCAAGGTCAGTCACAGGCTCAAGCACAGGCATACCAGAAAAACATGTACCAGCGACTTATGTCTGAAGGTATAGCGGGCTCTTCTGGAGTGGCAGGCCAGTGGCCAATGACAGGCATGATGCGAAATCAAATGGCAGAGGCAAATGGAGGTACAAGCACATCATCCATGTCATCCTCCGTGGGCCACTCGCAAGCCATGGGTGTCATGTATAGTGGAATGGGCCAAAGCTCAAGTGCCGCAGGAGGCCAAGGATCGGTCCCCGGAGGTGCCACCTACCCTTACTATCAGTAAATGTCTGTCTACTGCACTCACAAGACAGACCCTGCTGCATCAAATCTGTGGCACTGATCACTTCAGTGTTTGTTCCTTTTCCAAACTTGCCTCCTTGCTTTTGTGGAATCGGAAACTTAGGAAGTCCTAAAGGTCTTTGGGATTTCTGGAATAAAATACGAAACAAAACCTTATGACAATATTGAAACAGATTGGACTTTCCCGTCTTGTTGTGCCATACACTTCCAAAAATACGCCCAAAGGTGTGGGATTATATTTAACCAAAGGCTTTTCATAGGATGTATTTGTATCGGAGAGGGCGCGTCTGAAAGTCATTCGTCCCATGTTCTTTTATGAAAAGTTTTGGCTTATCTTTGATTTCCAACTACATTTTACATCTGAATCTTCTGACGTTTCCTAAAAGATTGTATTCTTTGCAGTATTCTTCCACTCCCAAAGGTACCAAGTCGGATGTACTGATAAACTTTCACAACCTGTCTCCACAGATTTTCTGTATACATTTTAGGAGAATGCCACACCTCAGCTGAGAGTGGACGATCAATTGCTGTATTCTCACAACCAGTCAACTTAGTTTATATTGATAGTGTAAAGAGTAGTGTAAAGAGAAGATCGATATTGATAAAGTTCGTGGCAGTAATATGGTGAAATTTAGTTAGTTATCGACTTAACCCATGTTTGTGTTTTGCCTGCCTTAAAGACTGATTTTAGCTGCCATTTTGGGTTTAGCAATTAGGTTTCTGAGGAAAATCTGAACAATATTTTGTAACAACTGGAAAAATATTCCTTGGTGAAGAGATTGCTCTTTGAATTTTGGTGTAACCCAAGGTTAAAGTCAACTACCTTTCGAACAACATGGATTGTATGGAAATCGTTATACATGCCCACGATATACGTTTTTTTTTCTGGGGTAGGAGGCTGGGCGGATAACGCTTTGCCTGCGAATTTTGGGCGAGAAAAGCATGTACATTTCTGGATGTACTGCCAAAGATCCTCAAAGCATACCTCTAGTTTTGGCATAGTTTGTGTACCAATTCAAGAAAAAGGTTTTGTTTAGAGAGCTGTAGTGCATAAACAGCGATCCTACAACAAGGAAATGTGGACTATCATGCGGAGCTCTTGAGAGAACAATGTGTGACAGTTTAGTATCTGGAACATTATTAAAAGAACGCAACATGTCTTAACTGCCAGTACTATTGAATAATAGACTATCAAAAAGTTGTACAAAGCAAAAGTCATTTTTTTTTTGTACGCCATTAATGTGGCTCGTCCATGCTTTTTACCTGTCAAGAGTTTGGCTTTATATAATATGTCAGCAAAACGTATTGTGTTAGAGAATAGTAGGTACATGTTGGATGTGTTTGTGTTTATGTCTGCAAAGTCTTTTTTAACGTGGTGGCTGGGCTAGATGGAAAAGATAGGCTTGTGGGATTTTAAAAAGCCACAAAAAGCCGTGTTGCAGGTAAATAGATGTAGATACAAATAAAGTGGTGCTGTATGAGTAAATGAGAGTGATTTTGTATTGATATTGTTATGGTGATTTAAAATTTAAAAGTTCAAGTGCTGTACAGCTGTCCCAAATAATACCTTCTGAGCAATAATCGGCCCACACACAGAAAAAATCTCTTACACCGGCGATATTCCAACCCGCGACTACCGGAACAGATTACTGTTGCTCTACCAGCTGAACGACAAGGTGATAATGTGTATTAAAGCATGTTAAAATACGTTGCAGATAGAAAGATATTAAATTTCACATTTGCAATTATTCGATTGCTAAAACAGCAAAATCCAACGTAAACCCT
>JANRMR010198369.1:7582-19103 GCA_025434825.1 Bergia sp. 'catenularis'
TAATAGGGGCTAGGAAAAACTCCCTTAATTAATATCATACCATAAAGTAGAATATCAAGCTTAGTGAGCCTAATAGGCGCTAACATGGCCTTAATGTTGCTCTCAGTCCCTACCGAGTTCTTTCTATCAGTCATACTTACAACTGGTAGTCCTTCAGAGTTGTTTTTACCATATCTCTCAGATAGTTAATATCGTGCTGATATCTGACCACCAGTGATGAGCCATTTGGATTTCCAACTCCTATATGACATAAATAAATGAAAATGAACATTCCATAACTTAAAGTATTAAAATCATTTATGTGACGATGTTTGTAAATGAAAAGATGTAGTACGATGGGAATTAAGATGTGGACGAGAGTTTTGTTCAACTATCATAGGTGCGGTCAAACAGGGATGAGAGAAGAATGTTGCCCAGTTTCATGTAATAGGCCATTTTCTCTTTGTTCATTAAGACAAAGAATTGCAGTGCACGATTAGTCGGAATCAAAGTTCTTGCGAGAAATAACCAACGGTCGATCGCCAACGGATTGTAGACGACACCAACTGTAACAAAAAGGGGGAATTTAAGAATCTTAATAACTTGAGAAGCATCCAAAATTGTCTAAAAATTGTACCCAGGCATAAATTCCAAGCACAATCTGATGGTTTGTCTAACTGAGCAAAACAGCGTCATAATACGTTTTTGGCCGGCTAGGCTTCGTCTCGGTGACGTCACGGAAATCGATCAACGCAAACGGCCGGAGAGATGCCGTAAAGGAACTGGGCAAAGAAGGATGATAGTTCAGTGACAAGAGTTGGAGGAGAATTCTCCTCAACCGCCTCACGTGCGGTCAAACGAGAATGAGAGTGGTTTGAGAGTTGAAGAGTCACACCACAAATACATTAAATCTCTCAGCAAAATGCTTAATTTGTATTCGATGTGAGCGTATGAGTTTGTTATAAAGACATGACAGTTTTACTGTGAAATACACAACTCACAAAATTCATACAAAATTATATCCCTGATCGTAATGTGTATTTTTCATACCCTCATTATTAGTGAGAAAACACGATTTCCAAAAACTTCCCAAATTTTTCCGTCAAAAATTGTCAACAGCCCGGTTTAAATTTCTGAAAACTACAGTTTCAATTTCCAGAAACTCAGAAAAAGGTTCGCCAAAAAGTTTCTGAAAACTATTTTGATAATTTCTGAAAATTCCAAAGATGTTCCGAAAATTTATTTTTGTCCAAATCATAAAAAATGCGCTCGACTTTGGAAAAGATTGTTTCTACAAGTCAAAAAAATTAGATAATTAAATTGCCATGAAATGTCCTCTGTGTACAGAAAAATGAAATTAAAGCGAGCGTTTAACGCATTAGCTTTCATTCTCGTTTGATCCAGATGCAGTACTAAGTGTAAAGCCACTTCATACAAACCCAGGAGAAGTCCCTCCAAGTCCTCAATTTCTTGTCGAATTATTTCTGCTGGCCGCTTTCCTTGGTAGATGCTGAAAGACATTAAATTATTTAAATCATAAAACGTTTTGCAGGACCAAATTCGACGTTGAGAAACAAGACATGTTTTGACCTTTGCCTCTTTTGTCGTTTTGAAGTGTAGTTTCTTTTCTATATGGATGGAGACAGGTAGCAAACAACTGAGAACTAAAACGTTAGGTCAGTAGATTTGAAATAATGATCATAGTTGGTTAGGATAAGAGTTAATACCAAATGCAGGTAAGATTACTGCAAGGATCACTCTGTCAAAAAAGGGTTCAGTGAAACGTTTACGCTACACTTGCAAGATTTTATTGAATTGACTTTAGAATAATATATAAATAGATACTTACTCATGAACAAGTTCCCCATTTCTGTTATAAATCTTTATTTGACTTGCACTTGACAAAGAAGTCGGATCAGAGTTGCTTAAATAAAATAATAATTATTTATATTAATAAAGTATAAAATAAATCTCGAGTTCGACTTATTATCATCTAAATTACCTTCCCCGAGTGACAGAAAAGATGATCCTGTTAACAGGGTATCACAAAACCAAAACGTTTGTACTCCTTATAGTATCGCGGACTATGATCTTCATCTTCTTCCGAGAACAGTGAAAAAGTGTAACATAAGCCCCATTTACACTACACTCGAGTTTTGGTACGGCACGGATGAAAGTGACACCCGTACCATTTTTATCCGTGCCCGTACCTATTTAGGTAGTCCGAGCACGGATAAAAATGGTACGGGTGCCATTTTTATCCGTGCCGTACCAAAACTCGAGTGTAGTGTAAATGGGGCTTAAGTATGTTCTGTTTCAATCTGTTTTAAATTATTATTATTATTATTATGTCGAGATCTCCAGCGGCGCAGGAAAGCGCTGTCAACACAGAAAGAAGCAAAATATTTAAAACAAAAAAGCTTATTAAGCTGCACTTTTTAAATCTACATCCTTGCAACAAACCATTAAAGCAATTCTTTTATTGTCACTCTTTCGATATGCATCACCCATCTTGAGGAAAGGTTAGGGCACATTGTCTTGATATATTTAATGTAGTTCTGCATTAACAGCATTTGATAATAGTTTTGCCACTTGGTGCGGAGAACACCTGAAGACGTTTCCATATTTCAGTGATAAGGTCTAGAATATTCTGGAGTCAACTCAACCATGAATCTTTTCTTGTTGTATGCAATTATTACTTTATAAAAATTAAAAAATATGTTGTATAGGAGTGAACTTGCTGTGCATTTTGATATTTCCCGCTAGTATACAGCACTTGGTGGAAAAGCTGTGGTGAGTTATAATGACTAAATATTCTAAAACAAAACAATTGTTTGCGAAATTGTAAATGTTTAGTGAGCAGTATTAACTATCTCTGGAACGAAAAGTAAAATCTCTTACCCCATGATTTTTTTAAATTTTCATTGAAAGGAAGATTAAGAACTCAAAGTTTAAAATTCCCACCACTTGAATTTCCTTCTAGTTAGTTAATGTTTAGCCTAAAACATTGATTATTAAAAGATTTAAGAAGTAAATGGTACCAGCTCCGTGATGGTACGGATGGTCTGTTTTAGGTGGCGATTAAGTTGGATTGTAGTTGTCAAATTTCTTGTTTAGGGCCGGAACACAGAGTAGCCAATTGTTTTAAAATGCATAAAACCTTGGCAGAAGTACGTGAGTGATCATCGGTTTTTTAGTGGATTAAGATGTTTTCTTTTAAAACTCTTTGGATAAATGAAGTAATGTTACTTCTGAAAAAAAGAAACTGCTGTCGATTCGGCCATGAAAGTGCCCTTTTGAAATTGGTTTTTATCATTGGTAAAATGCCCAGTCCCTCTCAAGATAACCGTCGTTCACAACTTCAGTTCCAACATTTCAAAATCATTTAAGTTGAACTAACTTCTACATTTATTAGCAACGAATAAGTACTTTTCTTTTAGAAAACGAACATTTTTTAATACAAGAGACGAGCACCCACATAATCGTTTCGAGGTGTTTCAAGCAGGCGTGACATTTTTGAATACAAGAGACGAGCACCCACAGAATTGTTTTGGAGGTGTTTCAAGCAAGCGTGACATTTTTGCAAGCAACTTAATATTTGAATGACCGCTTAAAGTCCCTAGAAGTGCAATTAAGTGGCCAGTTCCTCAAAAACCGATTAGCGCAAGCCAAGAACTTAAAATTTCAGCCACCTCTGGGTTGCATTTACCAAAGGCTGGCTTAGCAAATCATGAATTAGTTAACTGGGTAAGTGATCTCTGTTTAAACACTACTTCCTAAAATATTTTCCAATTGTTTAGAGGTTCAGAAATCTAATCTAAAATTAGACCTAATTAAAAATCGACTTTTGAGGAATCGGGTTCAATGTGATTATGTTTCGAAAAAAGATTTAAACTTTGAGTGTCCAAACTAAATTTGATTACAAGGGCGAGTTACACAACAAATGCTTTCTAGAATGTTCTGCAGTAGACTTGCCTTCTGAGTCTCTTGTACTCGTGCATCACCAAATCAGTGTACCCTCCAAGGTCGGCCCCAGCCTCCACGAGCAACACAGCACAGTCAAAGCAACCTTTTGTCACTGCAACGTGCAGCGGAGGCCATCCCGACTCGTCATTTGCGTTGATATCCACACCGCATTCGATTAAAAACTCGACACAGTCAAATCGTTCCTTAGCAATAGCACGGTGCAAAGGCGACTTGGAGCGAGTGAAATCGGGCTCGAGAATAGTTTCAAGAGATTTTGATAATAGTTTTTCAAAAAGCTCCATGCGGTCTTCAAAAGTAAGTTCCGGAGCTTCGGGCTCCTCCTGCACAGGGTACAAATCGTGTTTACTGCTTTGTCGCTGTAGCATAGTGCTGGGCGCAGAGAAAGAGCGCTTTGTTTTATCAATTTTCCTTTTCTCGACGTCTCTGCAGAGTGAGCCAGTCATTCTTAGTCGTACAAAATCGGAAGAAAGACCTTTCGAGAAACCAGACGGAAATTCTTTGCTCTCAACATCCGAAGACCTTTCGCATGGCGCCTCCACAATCTTTTCCATGCGGTGTGTAAGAGGAAGTGTGTAGACGCGTGGCCGACTAAACGGTGGAACATCGAAGGCATCTAGTTTTTGAGATAACATATCAATTGGACTTCCATGATCACAAATATCAACACCTTCAGAGTTACACTCCTTGAGTTCAAGTTTTAAGTTTTGTCTGCCGTTAGATTCTTCCTGGAGATTGTCTGACAATTTGCTGATTTCATTCATTTCCGCGTATTCTCCTAACTGTTCTTCGTTTTCTTGTTCAATGGTCAACACCTCTTCCTTCTTGTCCTCATGTTTTTCATTAAGTGCTTCTGGTATAGTGATTTCTGGACGTTGTGTTGCCTCGATTGATGGTACAGACTCGTTCAGTTTTTCCTGTGATATTTCATTTGGCTTTTCTGATAAACTGTTATCACTTTTAACAGTCTTAATATTCTCCTTTTCATCCAGTTTTATTACCTCAGACTCGGGATTTAAAGACACCGCTGAAGAGACTGTATCCCGTGTTCTTTCAGCTGCGATCTCTTCATCAGCTCTTTCGCAGTTCACTTTCTCGTCCAAACGTAGATCACAAAGCTCAGTGACCGCAGATTCTTGTAACTCATCTGGACTGTTTTCTGTAACTGCAGTTTTTAGTTCACTGCCAGTGACACCGGGCAGTTGATCCTGTTTTATCTCCAGTCTTTCCACTTCACAACCAGAAACACTTTCAGTGATGACATATTTATGTGATTCATCATTAACATTTACTAAATTCCCGGGTAAATTTTCGTGATCTTGTTTGGGTGAATCTTCTTCACTGGCTTGCTGCCCATGTTCTGTAACCGTGCGACAGGACTTGTAACTGTCATCGACACCTTGTTTTGATTGCAAAGCCTCCGAAGTAACTTTCTGTTTTTCAGCTTGTAAGAACAATTTTTCAGTCTCTCCGTTTTCAACTGTGCAAACAGAATCGTTGCCCTGACCTGTGTCAGACTCAATAAGGTGAATGTCTGCACGAATGTTTTCACCTATATTTGTAAAATTGTCCTCATTTAAAGGCGGGGAGATTTTTGCAGGGTTTCCACTTGTTTTACCATCAATAACTTCACTACAACCATTCACGTTTTCGAGAATCTCCTCCACCTCATTCTCGAACTCGTCACTCTCTGTTTGTTGCCAATGTTGGGGAAAATCTACGCTTTCGGTGTCAAGCTGTTTGTCGTTTTCAAACGAAAGAAAAATATCGTTTTCTGACAGTGCCTTTTCTTCACTTTCTTTGTTTTTCGAGTCGCTGGCTCTTTCTTGCAGCTCTTCTTTTTGTTTGGGGATAATCATCGCAATGTCTTCGTCAGAAGGTGAAGATTCTATGATATGGTCCGAGTTTATTTCCGAACCATCGTTGAAACTCGAAGATGGAGATTTTGCTGTGTTTGACGACAATCCCCTTTGCACATCGTCATTTCTATCAACTGTCTTTTCAAGTTCGTGCTCACTCGAAGAGCTTTCGATAAGGCTTTTGTCAACAATTACTGACGAACTTTTATCTTTTATAGCATCTGCTTTGTTGTTTGTCTCCACTTGACAGAACAGTTCTTCAAGAACAGATTGGATTACATCGCGCAGATCATCCCTGGGATTTTCCACGTAGTTTGACTTCTCTTCAGCACGTTTCTGCATTTCCGCTTTTTCAGATGTTATTTCATCTTCATGAAATTGTGGAAATTCCTCCAGAAAATTTTCAATACTTTCCTTCAGGACAGCGCTTTTTTGCTCAGAAGCAAGATTTTCTGTAACGCACAAAAATTTGTTGACTTCATCGTCTCTTACAGAAATTAAGTTTTCAAATTCACTTTTCATACCTTCCAGTTCCACTCTGTTGGTTTCATTTGACAGTTGATCTTGCACTGAAAAATCATTTATTGGGCCACAATCTTGTGACCCTATCCGTGAAACTTGCTCACGTTCCTCCAACATACTGATGTCTTCCATTGGTGTCTCATCTTTATTTCTTGGCAAATTTAACGTCGATAATTCACTTGCTTCTGCACGTGGTTTCATTTCTGATGATTCTTTGTTCTGCTGTTCAGTTTCTCCTGCATGTGCTTCCTGTTCCATTACATCTGTCATGTCATCACTCAGCAACAACTTCTCCGACTTATCCCCACTCTCAGAAAACTCCACCGATGCAGAGTCATTCACTTTTGTTGCTGCACAGTCATATATGTAATTATTGGTTGTTACACTACCTTCCTGTGAAGTGGGGGCCTTTGGTGACCTTTCTATTTCTGGAAGCACGATCTTGCCCACACTTTCGTGAGCTATATCCCGTCCCATTTCGCCCGGGGGGTGTATTGTTTGAGAATAAATCTCAGGATCTTTTATTGTCGTTGTCAAAGTCTCTAATCCAATTTTAATCCTTTTTTCTAAGTTTCCTGTGTCTGACACCGTAGACACTCCATTGCTGGTGTTAAGAGGCAACGAATTTGTGTAATTGCATGTTTTCACATGTCTTAACTCCTTGTTCAAGTGGCTCACGCTTGCCTGCCCGCACTGTTCTTTATGTTGATAGAATTCTTTAATCACACTCTCGACACTCTTCGTAATTTCCTGAATCTCGTCATTCAAGTCAGAAGTTGAAGTTGTGTTTATATCTATTGACTTATCATTGTCTAATGGCATAGAGTTTGATTTAGTTGCTGAAAACATTCCTAACTGATTAAATTGTTCCAACATGTCTCCATCCATCTCTTGTGTTGAACATTCAATATTTAATGAGTTCTCTGCAGATGTATAATCACATTTGCTTTCATAGCCTCCTTCCATGTTGATATCATTTAATTTGGCCAGCTTTGGGAGAGATTTTGTTCGTCTTAGCGAACCCGAGTGTGATGGGAGTTGATTTTTTTGTCTGTAGCCACTTTCTATCTTGGTGAAAAAGTTTGAAAAAGTATGCGGCAGCGATTTTGATCTTACCTTTCTATTTTTCTTGCTTTTGAATTCCTGCTGAGCTTTATCAGTTTTATTTTGAGAAACGTTGCCAAGGTCAGTTTTACGATCGTGACAATTGTTTATTGTACCACTGAACAGTTCATCATTCAAAGACGATACACCTTTATTGTTATCATCATCATAAAAATCCACTAGTCGAGGTGGAAGAGAAAATCGTCTGTACTGTTCCCCACTGTTTTGGTGCAAATGTGTTCTTTCCTGTTTAATGCCTTCGGCTTCGCGTTGCTCATTAAAATCAACTTCGTCAACTTCCTTTTGTTCCAGGAAAAGTTCAAGAAGTGTGCTTTTGAATCCTTTCAAAGCAGTCGCACGCGGTGATTTCTTGTCTTCCTCCAACGTAGACTTTGACTTGGTATGAACTCTCGCCGTTAGATTTGTACCACTGCCAAGTTTTTCATCTTTTGGAAACTTTTCATGACCTTTAAGTTCATTTTCGAACTCTTCCCTCAAAGTAGCGGTATTTAGTAACGCAGGAAGCGACTGTCGTCTTATCTGTTTATCGCGTTTTATAGGATTTCGATACTGCATGTGCCTTCTAAAATTGTCGTGCCTGGCTTGCAAAATTTTGGATGGTTTCTCATTGACAGTACCAGCTGAGTCGGCTGTGAATGGCAGGTCATGAACTCTAGCATTCACAGGGAGAGATTTTGCTTTCCTGTCACGATTATCGCGATCACATTTCATTCCAGAAAGATTTGAACTTTCGGAAAAGTTGTTATCGCCTCCTTTAGATTCCACATTCGTGTTTGCTTTCTGTGCAGGTAGATTCACAACCTGCTGTGCTTTAACTTGGTCAGGAAACACTTCGGCGTCTTGGTTTACCTCGCTCTTCCAAACTAAATCATTTTGCAATGGAGTCATATTTACAGGTGTCGAGTTGCGCCTGTCTCGGCTGTCTTGGCGTTTAAACTCAACAGCACGAGACTCTACTTTTGCTGTAGCATTGTCACACTCAGTAGAAGCCATTTTCTTGCGGCGCGAAGGAAAAAGAGCGTCAGAAGTAAAGGAACGAAACAAAGATGGTCGTTTGCTTTGCTTTTTTTGGCTCTTTCGAAGCAATCCACCACTGGAAAGCCTTTGACGTGAAGGAGTTCGCCTGGTTCCATTCGCCTCTTCTTGCGATCCGATATTAACTTCGTTCTTGTTTTTGTCTTTTTCTGAATCTTTAACTTTTTCTTTCTCTAAATTGTTAGACGCAGAAGTTGCACGGCGTCCCCTCAATTTTCGTATCGGTGAACCTTTAACGGAGGCCATGTTGCCTTTGTAAAAGAACAAAATACTTTACTGTGACAATATATCTTAATGCGCTACTTAGCCGGTCTGGCGTGACAAGTGGCTATTATGGAATTAAGACTCGAGCAAAGCTGTACTCCCATCTATTGTTCTTTGTTATCCTTTTACAAAGAAAGACACTTGAGGTGCAAATTTATTTTCAGACATTCATGCATGAAAACACAGCGTTTTGACAGCCCCGAGACAGCCTAATTGGGCGAAACGAGACCCACTTTGTTCGGGCGTCACTTTAAGCCAGTCATTGAAAGACATATCAAGTGGTTTTAACACAGCGATGTTGGACAGAGACTAGCATATATCAAGAATATTCAAGTTTTGTTTAATTTCAATTGTTTTCAGTATAGTTAAGTGAAATGGCTAGAATAACAACTCGACGATTCGTCATCATATTCAGTCAACTACTAAACGCTTGCAATCTCAATATTCCCGCAGCGAGACTTTAAAAAATACACATATTCGTAAACCGAGGGTTACAAATCACAACTTATTTTCCGCAATTATATTTTTAAATAACACGTCAAAAATTTCCATATCACAACAGGAGATTTTTCATTTTCAAAGACATGAACAATACTTCACTTTGCATTACCCAGTTTTATAATTGTTTTGTCTAATAATCGAACATGAATGAAAACTATTATCTTATACTAAACCACCGTATCTGTTTAGGGCTTGTTGTTCAAAAACGAATATGTTTTGACAAAACGTTATTGATTTGTAACCATAGGCATAGGAAATTAGAATTTTAATTTCGGTCCAATGATTTCAAGTGTTGTGTGCTCATTTTCAAATACAATCGACTCGTTGAATAGAAACTTTATACATATTGGAAAAACATTTTTGTTGTAAACTTTAGCTTCATGCAACATATCAGTTCATATTAAAAAAGTTGTTGTCTAGAATCGACAGTTTTAAAAGAACTTAAGAAGCGAAAGATAAATGTTCGTTCGTCAATTTGGGACACACGCTAAATGCAGCTGCAGCAGGCATTATAAACTAGCGAAAGAAATTGTTTATAGTTATACCAATGACCATCAATTGAAGCAGGTTATAATAACTTACCTTTACATAACACAGATTACTTGTACGTAATAATAGACTCCTCGTTGTTTTGCTTAGAATACGATGGCAATGAAAATCACTCGTCAGATCTTAAGTTTTTCTCGTGACGTCTGCGCGCGCAACTCTGAACGTGCTTTCTTTCGTGTGGATAATGCTTATTAAAATGCGATTTGTTTGCGCACGTGTGGATATGAATTTTTCTTATGTAAATATCAAGGTAAATAATATCATTGAATTTGAACTTTGTCTTATTTTTGCTGAAAAAACCAACTTTGACATTACTGCAATGATCTTGTAGATTGTCTATTTGTAATTGTATCGGTTCACTTGTACTCGACGCTGTCTTGAATGCGTTCTCAAAAGTGTTCTTAAACTGTTTTCTCTTTTTGAAGATGCTTACTTGCTCATCAGAATGATTCTGTTTGCGTTCAGAAGATGTTCCCAAATTGTAATTGACCCTCAGTTCTTTATCATGTTCTTGCATGGGCAGTAATATGATCACCTTTACAAGTTGAAGAACTAAGACAGGTATGTTTACCAACTGAAGTATGAAATTGCCTTGCTCTTTTGTGGTATTGCTGTAAATGATCTATCTAGAAAATTTTCAAAATACAAGCAGATCTAAGAAAGTTTCCTACAGTCAATGGAAATGACGTAAAACCATAATCTGAAGAATTTCGCTATAGATTTCAAAATTCCAGACGTCAATCGTCTGCTTCAACCTCAGTCTTGGTCAAGAAATTGATAATGCTCTATCTTCCCGGTCTATCTTGCAGTTAAATCATATTTTGGACCCGTTATTTTGATGTTTGGTAAGAACATCCTGTTAAACTACTTTCTCTTTCATGGATTTTATATCTAAGCATTTGGAAGGAAGCAAATGATTTTTGAATGAGAGGCGCCGTCTTTTTGTCTGACATTTCGCCTCATATCACTTCCGTTGACGGTATATGCAGCTGAAGTCAGTCAAATCTTAGCTCGTTTTTAAATTTTTCTCGCCTTTATTTAGGATCAACGTTCTTCAGTACAAAAAAAAGTTGAGTGCCAATTAGTAGGTTCTTTTAAAAGCGCCCGATGATGTGGAAAACCTGTGTCTCACCTGACCAGTGTGATTTATAGTCATAAAAATGTGCCAATATCCCACTTGTGTTTGAAAAGCTTAAGCTCCCGGAAGCCCTAACTAAACTTAGTAACATGGATGGATATAAAATTATCCATCCATGTTACTAAAATATACACATGTATAACATTTACCAGCCAGCTGCAGCTCACACAATAAGGGAAATAGCCCACACAAAATGCTTTATTTAACTATTAGTCACACAAATTGCTTCATTTAACTTTTTAATTTAAATGATATTTTCCAGTTTGCGCTAATCTGGAAATATGGAACTAGGGTCAGCTGGAATGGTATAAATTGATAAGTAATGGCATTTATTCCTGAAATCATGAAGAAACTGGAGTCCAGAACTCCATACATTTAAAATTGCGTATCAAATTATTATAAGATTCGTGCAACAAATTCTCCGGTATCTCGTTTTGGTTTAAAATTAAAACTGTACAGACAACCATAATGTTGCTGAAATAAAAGGTAAATCAGTAACTGATCATCAGTAGGATACCTAAAATATGTGCAATTCTACAATTGGTTTCGGCTCCATTAAATCCTA
>JANRMR010198392.1:0-10103 GCA_025434825.1 Bergia sp. 'catenularis'
TGCCGTTTGCCGTTTGCCGTAAACGCGATGCTTAATGTAAAATCTCTCTGTTGTCACTCGCGGCACGCGTGTACCAGCGGCTATAAAACGGTGAGAGAGAAACAATCATATTGAGGGATTTGGAATAAAACACAAGAAATTTACAGTAACAGAAACTATGCCCAAACCATACTAAAGTACCCATAAACTTTCAGAATCGCATTTTATTTTTTTTTCCTGCGTGAGGAGCGCGCGGAATGCGGACGTTTGCTTGACTAACCCTACCCCTCCCCTGAAAGGCTGATGAAATTAATTCCGATCTGTCGTGACGTCAGTAAAAAAACCGCAGGGCGCTGTGCTCGCGGGCTCGGTGCTGTGGCTACATGCCCTTCTGCTGTTGTCAAACACTGTTGATGTCGAAGGGCAACTCTGAAGAAATGAATTATTATCGAAACACAAATAGGCAAATAGTTCCACAAAATGGTTACAGACCGAGAATAGTTAGTAAAGAAATGGCATTTTATTGTTTTGACGTTTTAGCTAGTCATCTCTATCGAATTCAAGAGCCGCCTTGGCCCAAGTTCACGAACGATCCTTTGTAAGTATACTTTGAGTTTCCTGCTTTAAACGTTTGGATTGCTTTCCGTCAAAAGTTTTTTTTTCTCACCGATCTGGAGAAGTTGTTATAAGGCTGCAATGAGTTGCGATTGTTATATCCCGGTACGGTTTAGTTATGAATCTTAAAGATATTTTTTTGTTTCAATACATTTGTACACAAAGCATAAAAGAAACGAAGCTGGCAACGAATCGACCTGTAATCATGCGTTGTTTCTACGCTCAAAGTTGTGCGATCTCACAGTCCTAGCGGTTTCAGAATTGCATTTTGTTCCAAGCAACTCATATTCCATTTAAAATGGATCTAGTTATTGACTGCTGTGGAATGGACGTCGTTCCATCTCCTTGCAGTTTGTTGTATTGAAAGAGCATAGTTTCAAATCCTTCTCTGCACTATGTATAATTATGTTTGTTGTTCTTGCTTCTCTTGTAAATGAGGTCATTTTTTGTCTTTCACTACCTGCAGTAGCAACCATATTTCGTTATATTTTGAAATTTAGTGGTGGTTCGAGCTTTTTGATAAAACAGTGGTGATCAGAGACACATCGTCCGTGCATCTACTGAAACAGACAATAAAATTTATTATAGTCCGTCGGCGGTTCGAAGCCGTTAATCAGTAAAAAATTTTTGAGATGATGAGATTGGTGGTATTTTATATGTTTACGTGAGATTTATATCCAGAATTATTTTCTGTTTGGTTAAAAACGCGATCTTAAACTACTCGACGTTCTCATACCCTTCCACCGAGTTTCTTGTCTCTCTTTTCTCAGAAGATATGCTTTGCTTTTGGCTTTTGTGGGCCTTCTGGAATCGATTTATTGTTATGTGATACATAGATTCCACAATTCGAAACTGACATTTTCAATCGTCATCTTTTTCTAGCTGCCAAAACAGTAGACAAAAATATCAACCCCCAGGTTTCGCTAGTTGTTGATAATTTTTGAAAACGCAAAGTTTGCTCTAGTTTTCGAACCGGTTAAATTAAATCCGTTGAAATGGCCTTTTATTTTTCTTTCTTGATGAGCTATATTCGGTTGGTGTTAAAAGTTGAAGAATTAAGGATAATTAAAGTTTGAATTTTTTTCATTTGGTTTCTAGTACTTCCTGCACATGCACAAGGAAACATATTAAACAGAACTTAATAGAAATAGTTGACCTCATCCTTAGGAAAATTTTTTTTTCAGAATCTATGACTATAGCAAAACTCTGTTAGTTGCAACTCTTCATACATTTGTTTAAATTTAGATTTTTAATGTATACACTAAATCATAAATGCAAAATTGGTTTCTGTTTTTATATTCAAACAAGTACTGGTACTTTAGACCTTTATTGTGTCAGAAAACACAAGGTCTTTATTTGAATATTTAATATATGAATGACATTTTTCAAACTTGTAGGTACAAAGTCCATTTTTTTAAAAACATGCAATATTTTTGCAATATGGGTTCAACTTAGTGATGATTTATAATTACAATTTTGTAAAATATTGAAAAGACATTCATTTAAAGATTTCACTTTAAAAATCACAAATCACATTTTTAGTTTAGTTTGAAAAACTGCTCTGATTATTAAGTCCCAAAAGTTTCTTTAGTGAATATTTTTTGACAGTAAAATTATTAAAGTTTATTCTACGATGTTCTTTAATTCTTAGTTTATTTACTTATCCACAGATTTGCTATAGATAGGTATTAAACAGACATGAGTACAAGGTGTCCCATACTTGGACTGTGTCACCTATCCCAGATCCAGAACCCTTGAAATAGATAGCAAAATGTTCAGAGTTGCTGGTTAGTGATGCTGATGTGAGCACTGAAGATATGAGCCAATATATTAAAGTATCTTCTTTGAAAAAAATTAGATGGAAAAAACAACTCAAGTAGCTGGTTAATTTTAGACTGTCAGCTGTTAGAGACAAGGATGTAAACCAATCTCAATTTAGAAAACTGAACCTACACCTAAACCAATGATTAAAATAATTTATAAGTTAAGAATAAGAATGGAATATAGAAAATGTAAATGACAACAACAAATGAAAATCTATTTACAAAACTAATGAGCAACTTTTGAAATATTAATATAGCAATATTTTACACACTGCTATATTGTCTGTCTCAAATGCTTTAAAAAGGCATAAAAAACAAGAATGTCTCAGCTGTTATTACTTATCTTCTACTTAAAGTCATTTAAAAAGATTTTAAAGATACCAAAATTGCCAAACTCATGATTTTTAGAGAGTCCCTGCAATCTCCTGATCTCCTAAATTTTTTTGTCAAATTCTCCCAATTTTTTAAAACTTTATAAAACCCAAAGACAAAATCAGTGATCCTCTGTTTCTCTGGTGACACATGAAAAGGCTAGTAGATCAAAACAATAATCAACCAGAATATATTAAATATTTAATTTGTTTTTCAATAATAATCACCAGATCTATATCTATATCTATCTATCTACCTACCTACCTACCTATCAGTCTATCTATCTATCTATCCATCCATCCATCTATCCATCTATCTGTCTATCTATCCATCCATCTACCTACCTATCTATCTACCTACCTATCCATCCATCCATCCATCCATCCATCTATCTATCCATCCATCCATCTATCCATCCATCCATCTATCTACCTATCCATCCATCCATCTATCTGTCTATCTATCTATCTACATGTATCTATCTATCTATCTACCTACCTATCCATCCATCCATCTATCCATCCATCTATCCATCCATCCATCTATCCATCTATCTGTCTATCTATCTATCTATCTATCTATCTACCTATCCATCCATCTATCCATCCATCCATCCATCTATCTATCCGTCCATCTATCTATCTATCTATCTATCTATCTACCTATCCATCCATCTACCTATCTATCTATCCATCCATCCATCCATCTATCTATCTATCTATCTTTATACATAAATTGGATTGGTCGGTTGTGACTTTATACTTTGGATTAACATTGTCATTTTTAGCCCTGATTTTTTTTACTTTGAGTATCTAATAATTATACAACTAAATAAGCAAGTGAAATAATATAAGGACACTGTTGAAAAAGGAAATTAAACTTTCACTTTAGGAACTTAACATAATTATACTTAGTTTTGTTATCATAGTCAGTTTACCAGTACTGATTAAAAGAAGGCTGAACACGGCTATAGTATGTCAGAGTACCTACACTTGAATATAACATCATGCTAAAAGCTAAATCCTTTCCTGAGCCAAGTGACTCATAAGGCTGGCGCTCATCTCCAGTTCCTGTAGTATTAAGCAGATAAGAGTCTGTGACTCCCCCTGGACAGGACACTGATCCATCACAGGTTAGCCCCCAGCAGAAGCTGGTACTCATTTACACAGCTGTGTCGACTGGAGCAAGTCAAGTAAAGTGCCTTGCTCAATGACACAACACAGTAGTCAGGCCAGGGTTTGAACTCACAACCTTCAGGTTATGAGTCAGACACGCTAACCACTCGACCACTGCACCGCCAACATATAACATCATGTCCGGGTGCTAGTAGCTCATAAGTCCAAATTTGATACATGTAAGATATATTACTGTGAGGGTCAATACAGCTGTAGTTGTAGGTTTCTTCGTGATTCAATCCCTTTGCATGGCAATGTAACAGATCAAATGTAACCAAAAAGTTTACCTTTTCTTTTTTGCAAGAAATCTGTGCATTAGATTTTTACTTTAAATTATTGTGAAATGTAAATGAGACTGACACATTTATAGCTTATTGGATCAAGGGTTGTAACTCAAAAGAGTTGTTCCCAACCACATCCTAATTACAATAGTATAACCTTAAGCTACAGTATCATTTACAAAATATTTTCAATCTACAATTAATGAGTTATATACTTCCAACATTTTGAATAAGTCTTTCAGGAAATGAGGAAGGGGGGGGGGCAAGCCCCAAATAGAAACTTGTACTCGCAATTCTGACTCACAATGACATTGTCCCACATTTTTATTTTAAGATGTTGGCAAGTATTCCTTTCTGAGGTAATATCCTTATGTATGATAACAAAAACTTGGAAACCGTCAAAACTGTCTTCAGCCACCTTAATTCCTTATTTATTTCTTATCACAGCCCTTTATTTGTAACCTGGAAGATGGGTCATGATCGTAGGTTGCGAGGATGTATAGGAACATTCACGGCAATGCATTTGCATGCTGGTCTTAGAGAATATACCTTAACTAGGTAAGTGCAATGGTTGCTTTGCAAACTCTGCTTAATTGTTTTGCCATTTCTCCAGAAAATGAAAAATACAAATTCCAAATAATTTAATATTTAGATAGCCAAATCTCACAATCATAAATTAAAGTAACATTATTGATCAGAAATATCTCAGAGTTCCAATTTTGCAACCTTTCCATCTAAAAGTTACTTAAAGAAGGAATAGCAAAATTGCTCAGGGCAAAGTTATATGTTATTAATATTTTCTATGAGCATGCAAGTAGTTTTAATTTGCCATAAAGTAATTTTACTTTGTCTTGAAAAGTTTTACTTTGCTATGTACCACCATAAAAGAGGTTCTCAGCAGCCAATTTTTTTAAAAAGAATGTAGGGGTACAAACTGGAAGCTCCTGGGGATGAAGAGTACCAAATAATATTTCCAGCATGGTGGGAGTATGGATATTATCTGGAACTATACAACTATACAACTATATGTAATTTATCAATCTTTCTCAACACAGTGCCCTAAAAGATAACCGATTTGCTCCAGTCACCAAGGAAGAACTGTCCAAGCTACACTGTTCTGTCTCTCTACTAACAGACTTTGAAGAAGCTACTCACTGTATGGACTGGGAGGTAAGCTTTCATCTATAACTTGAACACTATTGCCACAGGGGAGGGAGGTACTCACTGTGTGGACTGGAAGGTACTTCTAGCTTTCATCTACAGCTTGAACACTATTGCCACAGGGGAGGGGGGTACTCACTGTGTGGACTGGAAAGTACTTCTAGCTTTCATCTACAGTTTGAACACTATTGCCACAGGGGAGGGGGGTACTCACTGTATGGACTGGAAGGTAAGCTTGGACACTCAAGACACATGGGAGGAGTACAGTAACAATTGTGATTTCTGCTTTTAAAATTTTTAATATCAAGAAACATGACTTAGCACCAAAATGCATTATATTCCTTAAAAATTTAAGAAAATCAGTTTGTTAAAAGTCAGGGTTTCTTAAGTTTGTACAGTAATCAGTCCTCTTGGTCAATATAATATTATTGTTTGTGTGAGATTTGTTTTAACAGGTTTTACAGTTTGTATGGAACAACAGAACTGCAGTGAAATAAAAAGCAAAATTTTGATGAAGATTACGTATTAATTACTTGTTATAGTAACAACTGTACTATTTTACAATCCATAACAACAGATTGGTCAACACGGGATTAGGATAGAGTTTTACATCAATGAAAAAGGACCCAAACGAACAGCAACTTATCTACCAGAAGTGGCTAATGAACAAGGTAGTACATGATTTGGTTAATACTTTTAGTACCAACAGCTTACCCTCAATTTTATTTTTAAAGTACAAGTCATGTAGCTGGGATTTATAATAAACTATTGTAGAGTTTACATCATACATACACATGTATACATATGTTTACAGGTGCTCCCCGTGGGGTTTTTCAGCTACCTGTTCACAGCAAGTATATGATTCAGTGGTTAGGGACCTTAGCCAGACCACTATTAGCAGTTCACAATGGTTTCTGTCCGAGACATTAAGTTGCATCCTCAGAGTAACAGACCACAACACCGGGATTATCCTACTCTTTTCAAGAAGTGTGTGGGTTCTTTTAAGTCCCCCAATAGAACGGCAAGAGACTAGACCAACGGCTTAACATCCCTGTCTGTGGATGGTGTGGCGAAAGAAGGTTGCCCAAAGTTCAACCCTCAACCAGGCCAGGGTTTGAACCCAGGACCTCCTGGATGGCAGTCAGAGATCTCATCAACTGCACTAACCTCACACACACGCATCTGTTTAATATTTAAATTTTCATTTCCTTTGCCATGATTATAACGTTAATTTACTTTCTGAGAATACTATTTCAATGGGAACGTTCTAAACTTGTCCTCAGATCCAAGGAGTGCTCTTGATTGCTAGTTTTTTGCCAATCAAATTTTTAATTTTTATTTTTAGATTCATTCTGTCAACAGACCAATGAGATTCCAAAATTTGTGCTGACTGAGCATTTTTATCTTACAGGCTGGAACCATTTACAGACAATCGACTCCCTGTTGAGGAAGGGCGGGTTCAAAGGCCCTATATGCCCCTCTGTTCGTAACTCTGTGAAAATAACCCGATATCGAAGTGAAAAAGTTAGTGTTAGTTACAGCGAGTATATTGCAGGCCGTCAAGGAAATAGGTGACAATAGGATGATTCTAGGACTTAGTTTAGGTCACTATAAATAAACTGAAGAGCACAAGAACAAGAATAAAAAATGATTTCCTACATCTTGACTAAGTTTATTATAATTATAATAATATTGATATTTAGTATTTTTAATTTATATTTTAAAAGTGATTGTTCTTCTGGAATTCTTCCATGCATGTAGATATCGATAAGATCTGTGTCCAAATCTGTCTGCAGGGAAGTCAGTTTTAGTTTTATTAGGTTAATGTGCTAAAAAACCCACTTTCTACAAACAGCTCCAGTTGGCTGTGAACAAACAAACAAGGTTATGCAACTGCAATTTTTCAAAAATTATTGCTGATAATGACTCTGAAATTGCAGATGTTTAAATCACTTTATTCTTCACTGTCTTTGGTTTATTGTCTCAAATTGTTGATTTTTTTTCACCTTTTGAATTATCATCAGCTTTGGTCATCTTGTGACTTGAAAAAGAACATTTCTTACCTTGTAACTTTCAAAAGTTTGCCAGTTAATTAGATCACAGTCTACCATTTTTTCAAATAATATTGAAAATCAGTTGCCTTCAGGTAAATCCAGATCAGCATTGTTTTTTAAATAATGATTTTTTGGAAAAACTTGTCCATACAGACAGTCATTTGACAAAACAGGAAGAAAGAGTTGAAATTGAAAATTTCAGTTCTAAAAAAAGTTCAGGTGCAGTGGATCATTTTATCGAGAATTCGGGTTAAGTTTTATTCTTGCTTTTGTGCCCTTTAGTCTCGGATTCTTGTCTGGATCATTGTAGTTTTACAAGTTTATGAACAAATTATATTTAATCTTCTGATTGTGTAATTACCCCAGGGGGGGGAGGACTCCTATACTAACAAGGGTGGGGATGCTCGTCGTACCTCTTAGTGGTTAAAATTCCAGATTTTGGTACCGCTAAGGGTGTTCAAAGCAAAATAGTTACATTTGCAGACAAAACGGTACCTTCTAGGGGTGTCACAGTCAGTTTAATGGCATATCACATAAACGCCGGAGCTTTGTGTAGCTTTGATTTAAAATCATGACACTCTTTACATGATGTTTGTGAATGGTTCCTTCTTTTAGAGGTAAAAGTTAGCTTAAACCACACCCAGATTGGTACCTTTTAGGGGTGCAATTGAAATTTTCCGATGAGCATCCCTGCCCTTTTTATATGGAGTCCCCCCCCCACCACCACCCGGGGGGGTTACCCTTGACTTTGACCATTCAGTTGACCACTGTGATAATTTTATTTTTCTTGTATTTTAGAGTATTAATGAATAAATGACTTTTAACTTGAAGGCCATTGCTCCTGAAAATTCTTAAGCAGGCAACCTGTGGTGTTTTTCTCACATTTGTGGTTCCAGAAAATACCCATAATCCTCCTCATGGAGGAACATTTGCTTGGTACCCCAAACCCTGCCTCCAATAAATTCCTCTAAACATTAATTATTTTTAGCTTTTGAGACCTCCCTCCCCCTTGGGATTTTACAATTTACAAGTTATGATGGAGGTTTAGACTTTTCATGGATCCACTCCATAGTAGCCCAAAACAATTTAAACCCTGTCCACAGAAACATGTATCTGGATATTTTTGCAAAATAATGTGTAATTACAATATTTTTGTCCACAAAGCAAATGTTTACAATTGTTTCAAGTGTTTTTGGCTATCCACACAAAAATACTGAAATGGTTTTAAAAATAATGCACTTGACAAGCCAATGGTTCACCAATTGGCATGTATTGACGTTGAAAATAAGCTCATGTTCTGCCTGGACCCAAGTTTGTGATGTCTGCATTTTTTAAAATGTTTGTTTCCAAATGTTGAGAGGCCCTCCAAGGGGGTTGCTGCTGTTGCTTTTTGCTTCATAAAAAAAGATTAATGTTGCTTCAAAAAACACACCAATGAAAGAGAAATGTCGCTGTCAGTTTTTGTCAGTTGTTCTCAGTAAACTCGTGTTGCTTGCTGTTGATTAGTAGGAAGGTTGTCGCCTGTCACATAAAACCTTTGGAAGGCCCCTTGAGAATATCCACTCTTGAGAGCATTATCAAAAAATAAATGCTTGTGGCAACAGATTTCATTGCTTTTGTGTGAATGGATGCCAAAACTGTATGCGTTACAAAAATATCCTGATACTTGTGGACGGTGCCTACTGGTAAATTCATGTTCTTCAAGTCTTGTTTTTTCAAAGGTTATCAAGCTGTTGATATACAATACAACCATTTTACTTTTATATTCTATTTTGCAACTAGTATTTGTTGTAGACTCGAGTGTTTTACACAGCTGTTGCATATTTTCCAAGTTCTTACAAGGGAGGATATTGATTTCCAAATATCTTTTTCCTAACATTTTCAAAAAATGATCAAAAACTTCCTGAAATTTTTTGACAGTTTTTTTCATTTTCTATAAATTTCCTAAGAATTAGTTTTCAAGAATTCTAAAAACTTCATGGTTTTTAATATTGTTTTTTTGACAATTTCCTAAGGTTTCCAAAGATTTTTTGAAAACTCAATGTATATTTTGTCTACCGGTATATGATAAAAAGAACTTTGTGGTTTTATTTTCTGATGTTAAGAACAATATTTTGCTATCCATAAATAAAGTTAATAATTATCTTTGTGCTACCATAATTCTGTATATAGCAGATGCAGGGGTAGTTCATTATCCTAAACCCAAGAAAAAATTCATAAAAATGGTAGTTTTTGACAAACTTGTTAGCTAGGGCTGGGACAAACCTTCATTCATTCATGTTGCCTTCAAAGGTTTTTGTCAACCTTCAAACCTTCATTGCTTTGGTTAGTTGTTTTAAATTTATACAAAACAACAGCATATTTCGACAAAAAAGCCCACATTTCAGAGAAACTTGACTTTGATGTCTCTTTTGTGTCTCAGACTGAACTGCTTAGTGTAGGATGAATACATTGGGTGGTCATGCAGCGGCATATAGTAATCATTTTTTCATGTGTTGAAGCCTGAGATCGAGAGTGTTAAGTACTTCCTGAAATGAACGTTCGAAGGTTTGTTTGAAAACTCCAACAAACCTTCAAAGGTTTTTTTTGGCCTTCATCCCAGCCCTATTGTTAACACATTTCTTGTAAAGTTTAACAAGTCAT
>JANRMR010198414.1:0-10100 GCA_025434825.1 Bergia sp. 'catenularis'
GGTGTTTACTGAACGAGCATTGTACATGACAATAGCCAATACTATCCTGATATTAATAATAATAATAATAATAATAACTTTATTTAAGTGTCAGTAATAATAGCAGTATACAACCACTAAGTAAGGACACTAAAAATAAAGAAAATACAATAAATTAATGAATAAATAGGTTCCTACCCTAACCCCCTTTTTCTAAAATATTAAAAATTATGTATTTAAAAATCTAATTAAAAATATTTAAAAAATTTGTATATAAAAATCTAATTAGAACTTCTACATCTAAAATGTTTATCGTCCTACAAAATTACTGTTTGCATCTATTTACAAGATCTTATGGCATTATGTTCTATGTACTGAACATTTCTTGCAGTTATCGCCGTCCATTAAAGCTTGTAGATCTAATTTCTTGTAATTTTCTAATTGCCCTTTTGAATAATACCAGTGAATGTGCTGCTCTTACACTGGATGGTAGCTTGGACCACAATAGGGGCCCCAGATATCTAAGAGTGTTTACCATAATTGACTGTATTAAATCTTGGAATAAGAAATTCCTTAACTCTTAGGTTGTAGAATTTCTAGAGAACATGTCAGCTATATATTTAGGGCAAATTTTATACTTAGCCCTATACATGATGATTGCTATATCGTGTATTCATCTGTGTTTTATTTAATTCAGTCAGCTAAAATTGCTTAGAAACATAAATTAACGAATAAAGCTATTTGATATCATCTTTTGGCTCATTTTGTGTGGGACGATCTCAATTCTTGAGGGACGACTGACCTCAAAGTGAGCTCTTGGTTGAATTGTCCCATGTACAACCAGAAAATTTTCTTAAAATCGACCACTGAAAGGCTTAAAAAAACCTAGGCTTATAAAGTGGGAAGGGGTTTTGTTACGGTGATATTTCAGGGCTGGTATGATTGATGTGATTGTTACTGATGACGTATAAATACTTGCCTGTAAATGCTTGGGACAATTAAGACTACAATACAGTTATTTCTTGTGATTGTCAACCGCTTCCAAACCACAAGATTAGATGTTTTTCTCCATTCTAGTTTGTTCCAATCATGGACCGCGAAACTACTTTATGATTGTGAGAGCTGCTTAGTATATAACTCAACATTGAGTGGAGAGACTAAATCCCCTCTCCCTCCCCCTCAGCCTCCAGGCTCCGCAGTCCGTACCGATCAGAACTGCTTTCACTTTATAATTCCTTCTCCTATAAATTTAAAACGCCCAAAAAGCCAACATTTAACACATTGGCCTAGTTGCCCAGCGCTGGATGTATCATGGCAAGTTGTTTTATGGGGGGGTGCGGGTGAAAGGGTTTGTGGATCGGCGGATTTAGCCAAAAATTTCGTTTTGATTACGGATTTGAACAAAAATTAAGACGGTTCTGCGGATCCTGTTAAATATAACGGATTCGGATTTTGGCCAAAATGACGTGCGGATTACGGATACAAAGCCGATTATAGCGGATCTGCGGATCTTTCGGTTTCTGCAACTTATTTCTAACTGCCTGTAAAATACGATATAGGGACTATTATGAGGTCACGTCAGTAACGAGTATAGGCCTAGTTTCAAAAATCCTGAAAAATCGCCTAAAAATCTATCCGGAAATTCCCGCTAAAAGTTCTATAAATCTCCATTTCCTCACTAAAAACCTCGTAAATATTTCTAAAAAGCTCTAAATATCTCATAAAACTATCAGCGTTTCGTTGAAGCAAAAAGCAACATCATTGTCAATACATGTCATTGTTGAAGCTTATCTCAACATTAACTTACAGTCAAAACAGGAGTCAAAAGGGAATTATTACTCATAGCCAAAACCGCTGACCCGGTACTCCCTTACATGAACTTTTCAAGTATGCGCGGCCCCAAAAGGCATATCGAGTTTTTGAGCCGTTTTGGTCTCAAATTGGATGTAGATTTTGACATTTTGGTCTGAAATTGGGTATCGTTTTGGAAATATGGAATGTATATGAATGGCATCAGTTTGCACCTCTGAAAAATGGGTATCATTTTTTTTGTCAGGTCTGAAATTAGGTTGGGAAATTTGTAAATTTGGTCTGAAAACGGGTCAGGGTTTTACATAGAGCGCTTCACATCCCCACCAAAAAAATCGGGGAGTAACCCACCCACACCGTACCCTCCCCCCTCCTCCAGGAACTGTTGATTTGATATACATGTACCGACAGGCGGCAGCAGCGACAGAACATGAGATATTAGTTTTATAAACTTGTTAGTATGAAGATTATCCAGATTTATTATATATTTCACACCAGAGTGATTAACAGTGATAATATTTTCTATAAGCCAAGTTATCTATTCAATTTGTTACAAAAAAAATTTCATAGTTTCTAAAAATCTCTATTTTTAAAAAAATGTTTTTAAGGTCTAAAAATAAAAAAAATTGGATCTTGTAACTGGGCCTAAACGAATAACAACGTGTTCAAATGACTTTGACCCCAGTTTGCTTTGTTATTTTGCAATCTCTCAGCCATGGATGGTGGCGCAAAGTGTTTTGTTACAGAAGAGCTGGGGAGATCGACACCTGGACGTCATGGAAAGGTTGGGAAGCATGGATTTCACGTATTTCGAGAAGAAGATAATTGAATGCGCTGCCTTTTTTACCACGAGGGTTCAAAAATATGTAAGACCATACAAGTTACTGGTGGGCCTGTGGCTCTATATAATCTGAAACAATTTTGTTTGCTATTGATTATTTGAACATCAATTAAAGTTTCACCTTTGAAAACTGCGAAAAATAGCCCCTTTTTGTTATAAAGGACTATATAATATCGGACTAGCCTTATAGCAGTGGAAACATCGCTAGCACCATCGAACAAGTGAATATCGTGAGATATATGAACATTTTATTGTAAACAACATCATCGCTAGCACCATTGAACAAGTGAATATCGTGAGATAAATGAACATTTTATTGTAAACAACATCATCGTTGGCAAAACATCCCCAAGTATGTGAAGTTATTAGTCTTGTGATATGATCATATCAGGCCAGAAGGTATTCTTGTTTTGAACCCTTTGAAATACTGTTGGATTTTAATAACAGAAAACGGCCTCCGATATCCGTCATATTCTAAAGAAAATTCGTATTTCGCTTATATGTTTTAATAAGAGACTTTACAAACTAAGGCAGTTCTGTAGTAGGCTAACACGCTGGCGTATAACGTCATTGTAAATAAGTAGTTCCTTTCATCATAAGCTACCTTTTTGTTACATTTTTTCTGTTTGAAATTTTACGGATTCGGGTTTGAGGGAAAAAAGCTACGGATCCGCGGATTTTGCTTTAAAACTGCGTGGATCGACGGATTTGTTACTCCCCTTTCACCCCCGCAACCCCCTCCCCACCCCCCTTTTATCGACTCGTACAAGGCAAACGCTGATGGAGCCAAAACCAGTTGTAGAATTACATGCATTGTGGGAATCCTATCGATGATCAGTTGCTGTTTTAGTATTTGTTCTTTGTTAACAATTTGTTTTATTCTATACAACCAGATAACCTTGACCGAGATTCAGTGTTCTTATTTATTTTTTTTTGGCAAATACAGCCTCAAAGTGTTCTTTAAAAATTGTTATTACTTTTTAATCATAAGAGAACTGTTTTAGTTAAAGATTGGTACGTTTGAACCTAATATTGTTTCTAACTTGTTTAATTTGGGGCAAATTCAGCGTGTAGCTGCGTGATGCGACGATGATGCGACAACCTGTGTGAAGTAAAGAATGCAGGGGCCTGGGTACAGTTACATCAAGATCTCGAATTAGAATTAATTGTAAGATGCTGTAATCTTCCTTTGAGCCCTTTGGTGTAAACACATTGACATTATGACGGATCAGAGTATTGATTTTGGCAGAAACTGCACTGATATTTGTGCTCTTTTCAGTCGTAGTTGTCTTCGGTTATCGCACGTAGACGCCAGAACTTTACAGACTTTTTATCGCCCATTTTTCAAAGTGTAATCCAATATATAGTACAGGTTCTGACTCCCCGCCGCATGTATGTTAATTGATGCTACATTTACTGAAGTCATGGTAAGTCGCCCTGTTTAACGGTTTCTTTCTACTAATACTATAGCAATAACTGTTTAATCATAACACCTCCACCATTCGAATGTGTGCCAGTACCAAGTATTCAATAAACATCACTTTCGGTACTTATGTAGTTTTGAAGATATCAAGCATGGAAACGAATCAAAATATGGTATTTTTTGCTTGAAAATAAATGAAATAGTTCCCTGTTCGTGGTAGTCGTGATATCTCCGGTGCCTCAAAAAATTTCACCAAAATATTTTGCCAACTGTAATGTTAGGCCAAGATATGTCTCCCAGCAAAACATGAACACTTTCCGAGATGTGTGTTGTAGACGCATACTTTTTAAAAATCGCATGGTTTTTACACAGACTGTCTCTTAAGTTGTTCTTGCCTTTATAATCTACAGTGTTGTACCGAAGATGCCTCTTCAACTCAAGTCCAATCTGTAGGGGAATATGCGTTCATTTATCGGTGGACAGATTTGATATTGTACATTTAATTGAACAAAACGTTAATATTCCGTCTTGAAACAATGTCAGTTGCTCCGAGTCTTCTCAGCCACAGATTGTTCTTAAGTTTTGAACGATCTGAGCCTCGCTGTTCCTATAAAGTTGTTCTTATAAAAAAGCGTGTATTTGGTGCTTGTTAGTTTGGTTACTTAGAACTCGGGATTCTTTTTGTTCGGCGGTAATGTCTATTATTTCTTCCACTTTTTCTTCCTGTGAGACTACTGTCGTGAAATATTAATACACCAAGACCGCAACAGCGTTTCTCTACGCCTGCCAATGACCAAGGCTTAGAAAAAAAGGACGCAACTCCACAAGTCTCGATAACCAAATATTTTGATATGAAGTCGTAAATCAGAGCAATATTAATTTTAATACTTTTTTTTTGCATAATTCAATATAATCATAAAATCAGGCTTATGTCGGTATTGAAATGTGGTCAGTGATTCTAATGCAAATTTTAGAATTAAATCCGTGTTTCTCTCTTTGAAGTGTGGTCCAGTGAAACCAATCAAGCGCGTACTGCTTTCCACTTGGAATTATAACTTCTCTCCATCTTCGTAGATGTTTAAGGCAACTTTCTGTGGCGTCTTCGACTTCGTTCAATGTAATTTCCTAAGAGGTTAATGGTAAGTATCTCTAAAAATTATCAAGACCCAACAGGTTTCTTTGCTATAAGATAACGTGTACCTTGAAAATACTCGGCTGAAACATTTAGTTCGGCTTGTCGCTCTTACAAGCGTTTATAATCGAAAATATAAGCTAAATATTCAAAAAATACAGTTGATTAGCCATGGAGCGGACGTAAAACGACTTTGAAGTTAAAGGGAAAGGCGGTAAGAGTGTCAGTTCACAAGTGTTGCTTTTTATGTACCAAGACAAGACAATAGGGAACATTCTTATAGTCCTATCTAACTGTTATGTACATGTCCAGCTACAGTATTTGGCGTTATATCGGTCACAATTTGCGGGGTTTTTTTTGTGTTAAATTGAAAGTGAATTTAAAAATTATAATCAAGTGCAAACCCCATCAGCCATAGTGCCTTTTCACAATCAATATTTAAATATTAGCTTGTTTTGTCTTGTTCTGTCTTGTGGTTGCAGCAGTCGCTCCTTTCACTTTTGGCAAGAATTAAAGGAAATAGTTGTTAAACAGGGACGGAAGATTACCATCTTTGTTTTGCTTTATGAATATAAAAGTGTTTAAAAACTCCTGTACATTAAAACTATAAAGAATGTTGGTAAAAATGTTCTTATTCTTAATATTTTTTGGAATTGTATCTGTACAAATCCGTTCAAACGCCTTCCTAACCCCGTTTATCAGTACCAAATTGCTCTTTGTATCTCGACATTTGATAGCGGTCCTTCGTTTCATTTTCAAAGTTTATAAGTCTTTATAATCTCAGCCTGAGTCGTGTTCTTAAACATGCTTTTAAAGTTTGGCATTTTTGAGTATCAATGTTCTTATAAAAAGGTTCTTATAAAAGAAACGAGTGTCTGCTACTGATGACAGTTTTTGTCTAATGGTTGTTTGTTTTAAATTTGGTTTTAATTTTTATGCTGTTTCAAAGACTATTGTACATGGTGTGCCCGAGTGTGTGTCATATCTCAAGATATCCTGACAGACCTGAATTATTTTCACGCCGTTTTGTTTTTAAATGGGTTATATTGTCGCCTCCCTCTTGCATGGAAGCAATCGACAGTGTTTTCTGATCAATTTTGAATTTTCAACGGCTACTGCCGGCAGAATTTGCATTTTTGCAGTCAGTGACAGTGCAGTTAATACTTAAAGCCACAGTTAATATTAAGTATATCTGTGGCAGTATTTGGAGAAAAAAATCTTCTTTTGCAGCAGCATGCAGAACATTTCGTGAATAAATGCGCTGTTGACAGTCGAGTTGCCGCGTTCATACGGCAGATGTTGTCAAAATTTAGCCAATAAGAATTTAGGTGTACTGTACCGTATTTGAGCAGATTTATCCCAAATTTTATATTTTGGAAAATGTGATCAACTGACATCACCTGAAAGAAGAAACAGACCACAACGTGCATGAAGAACTGACACTTTTTTTAAAAAAGATCGAGTCTCCACGTAAATCTTGGCGGGTGCCTAATTATTGTTTATAACTCCTTTAAACAAAAGATTAACGCGGTATAAGATTTAGACTTTGTTTAAATAATCGTCCCTTAGGGTAAAAATCAACACCCGTTGTAACTTTCTAGCGAGGAGTGTCGCGGACTTGGTTAAATTTTTAAATTCTTAAAGGAATTTAAAAAATCTGAAGAGTGAACGGTTTAGCTGGTTCTATTCTTATTTATAGTTTCATACCCTGCGTATTTCCAATTTTCAATTCAAATATTGAGTTGCAAAACTTATTGAAAACTGTCACTGTGTTAACAAGTGTATTTAATCTTCAAGTTTCAAATAGCAAAGCAAATCCTGGAACTCCTCAGATGTTGGCGTAACTAGCGGTTTTTGATGGAGGAGGAAACCGGAATACCCGGAGAAAACCTCCGACGTCGGAGAGGGACCGCAAACCCAGCTGACATACTTCCCTGGCCGAGAATCGAACCCGGGTCGCATTGGTGAAGCGAGTGCTCTGCCACTTCGCCAGCCCGACGCCCCAACATATAGCAAAAATAACGCATTGGTGAAGCGAGTGCTCTGCCACTTCGCCAGCCCGACGCCCCAACATATAGCAAAAAATAACGTTTTTCTTACTGCAGGCTCTTTGCTTATAAAATGAAGCAAGCCTTTCATGTTGCTTTACTTATGTACAATGGCAAAAGCTCAACGTCTGTACAAAGATTACTAGATTACTTTACTCTTGGATGTTTTTCAGTAAGTCATTGATTGATTCAAATTGTCAATACTGAAAGCCTCAAGTATTCTGCTGCTATATTTTTTGTGCTTCGCTGCTTTTGGTCTTGCGACAACTTGCGGCTCTTTGCGTGATTGCAAGTCAGACCTGTGAAGCTGACAGCGCCTGTCTTCCTGATGAATAGATCCTAAAACAAATGCAACGTTATTTGCCATGAATTTAAGCTCGTACTTTATACCTTTTCTGAAGATAAAAACAACGATAAACTAAATCATCTCGTCGTGATAACGTTAAACACTCCTATAAATTCTGCCGGAAGAATTTCAAGGAGTATAGCTCTAGTCCATGAGCCAAGGCTCCAAAAATTCAGGCTCGTAGACCCCCCCCCCCCCCCCATGGAATTGAAACAGAGTTTTCTTAGTGTTAAATTAAAGCTTAGAGCTTGTTCTTGAATATTCAGCTTGTTTCTGGGTATGAACGTGCGCACGAAGAAGAAAAAATATTTGAGGGGAGGGGGATAATGGCGCTTATAATTTCTAAAACCTTTTGATTTACTAGTTGAGGTTTTATTTGTGGAAAATACATTTGTACGTATGTGAAACAAAATGTAATGGTTTTTAATGTCGTACATTGCCATGACAACCGCTGCTAGGGAATTTTTCGAGTTTACAACGTAACTGTAATTGTAATAGAAATTAATCAAAATAAACGCGTGTCTCAGTAGTGGGTGTAATGATTATGACGGTGTAGTTAATTGTTTCGACTGGTATTTCATCTTTATTCGCTTTCTGTAAGGTTTAACAACTTCAAATGAATGCTGTTCTGGAGAGAAAATTACGGAGACATTAGCAACCATTGTTTTAACTCCTTATAATTCTGCCTAAACCGGGAAAACACATTTTTTGTTATGTAGTTACGACTTTTAAATGCCTCAGTATATACTTGGTAGTAATTAAAGCAAACGTTGACCGAGAAAAAAATCATCCAGTCAATTAAAAATAAACTCTAGTCAAGGGAGCCTTATTAATTACTTCTTTGTGTCACTCTCATCTTCATCTTCAAGGTCAATGCTTTTAATTCTGGACCAGCCCAAAGGCCTCTTTGATTTCCTGCATTTTTCGTCATAAGCACTTACCGAGTCAAAGCATGAAGGCCTGGTAGTGCTTTTCATACGTCGGTTCCAAGATGATGGCCGCATCATGAACGTCTACTAGTCGTTGTCATAACCGTAAATGATTTAGGAGGCAGAGACAATTATGACAAGTGTTTATTCTGTACGGTTCTGGTAGATTATAAAGATGCGCGCGCTTGTGCGTCATAAAGGAATCAGGTATCCTGAATGGTAACTTAGTGTCACTCTCCGCCATCTTCATCTTCAAAGTAAATGCTTTTCTTTCTGGACTAGCGCAAAGGCCTTTTTTTGGCATTTTTCGTCGTAAGCACTTACCAAGTCGCAACCTGTCAAAGCATGAAGGCTTGGCAGTGCCTTGTACACGATGGTTCCAGGATAATAGCCACATCATGAACATCTACTGGTCGTAAGTGTTCCATTCTGATAACAAGCCTTGCAGGGATGTCTGTGTGATGGTAGCAATTTAAAGCTTCAACATCTGCATGGAGTGCATGGAGAAACATCCTCGTGTCTTCCCCCTCTTGTTGCGTGCACAGCTCTTGGACATTTGTCGCGATAACGGTGCCAGTGTTTGCAGCAAACTTCGTGCATGATTTCTCGGATGCAAACATACAGGGTAGGATCCATAATTAGGTTTTCTTGTCAGTATCTATATTGGAGCTATTGCATCTACAGTGAAGGCTGTTCCAGCTGGCAGGCTAGGGAATGGATCTACTTTTTTCTCTAATAGCTCAGGCAGCGCTGCTTTGTTTGCTGTTACCAAAGATCCGTCGAGTGCTGCTGAGCCCCTCTCTTACGTCTATTTATGCTTGTTATGTTACGACATTTGTCCACGGGATGTGCTGTGAGCATCCATTGCTGGACCACACCCCGTTTCAAACTGAATCCAACTGTTCCATCCTTGGTCTTTGTGTTTCTACTCAGCGTTTATTTGACAGTTTGATGCGCTACGTCGTTTTCAACATTGCTTTCGACTGTCAAGTTGAACACTGTTTCAACCACTTCCCTTCTTTCTGGGCGACAACTAAAAACGAGTTTAGATTGAGTTTGATTTATGGCTGTCGAAATCACAGCTAATGTCATTAAATAGGGCTGGCGAAGCGAAGTTGATAGAGAGGCCCCATAGAATAGTGACTTTCCGAACACCGAAGGGAGGGAGTGGCCCGTGGGCATACTCCCCCGGGAAATTTCGAGTGCATGATCCCTTTGAAAATTCTGAAGAGTTTTGTTGTCTCGAACGCATTCCAGCATTCTGAGAGTATTTATGGGTGTATTTTGCTCAGTACAATCCACGTTTTTAGATACTGTTTGCCAAAATACTTGGCTAGTTAAAAACTTATTCCATTAGTCCAGAAGCATACTTTTGGCGATAAAATTACAAACTTGTATTGCAATTGAGGTAATTTGATAAATGATTGTCGGTATGTGACCGATTTACAGAAGGCCTTTTAACGGAGGTTTGACTGCATGCGCTGCGCAAACTGGAAGACCACAAAAAAAACACTGCGTGAAAGTTTAGAGGGGGGGGGGGGGGGGGGGGGGGGGGGGGGGGGGGGGGGGGGGGGGGGGGGGGGGGGGGGGGGG
>JANRMR010198425.1:0-10099 GCA_025434825.1 Bergia sp. 'catenularis'
GTACTCAACCTATGTTTGGGTAGGGGGAGTACTTGACCTGTGTTTGGGTGGGGGGGAGTACTTGACCTAGATGTTTGGGTGGGGCAGGAGTACTTGACCTATGTTTGGGTGGGGGGAAAGTACTCAACCTATGTTTGAGTGGGGGGAGAGTACTTGATCTATGTTTGGGTGGGGGGAGAGTACTCAACCTATGTTTGGGTGGGGGAGGAGTGCTTGACCTATGTTTGGGTGGGGAGAGTACTTGACCTATGTTTGGGTGGGGGGGGAGTACTCAACCTTTGTTTGGGTGGAGGGGGGTGCTGCATGGGCTGTCAAACCCTGACCCAGTTCATGACAAAAAGAAGAGTATTTCCCATACCCTGTTTATGACATATAAGGTATAAATGGCATTGTGTCTATGACAGATTATGAAATCTGTCTAATTTGATACATTAAGGGTATGATAATGACAGATGTACGTGCAGACACAAGACTGAAAAAAATTCCATTGTCATACCCTGTTTATGACAGCAAGAGAAGCAAAAACTTTAATCTGTTAAGAGTTTGCCAAAAAAACATACCCTGTTTACGAATTTTGATTGAAAAAGTATTCGCTATCTGGTGGCATGTCCCTGTATGGACCATATCTCCCCATATACAATTAATATTATCCTACTAGTACATGGGCATTCTAATCTTCTTGGGAATGTGCATTGGTTCTCTGCTTGTTTTAGTACGTGGGATGTTTTTTCTTCTGGCCAGATGATTGGCATCGGCACTTGCATGCTAGGAACGCCTGACTGAATGGATCATATGGCACCATCCCAGAAAACCACATGCTCACAAACTGGTCTCTAATTGGCCACTGTTTCAAATTTCAAGCATTGGTTTTAAGATGGTACTCTCAAAACTCAATTTATCTTTGAATACATTTATCAGTTAAAGATGTAGTTGGGCTAAAGGCAACTTTGATTTTCAATGTAATTACCAGAACTTGCCTGTTTAATGAATGACAGTTCATTTTACAGAATTTGTTTATGTAGCAAAACTAGAAACAATTTTCATTGATCTTTACTAATCTCGCAGTGCATTCTGGGATGGTGTCTTTTGGGCAGACCTGAAAGCACATGCTGATTAGCTTACTTTAAGCATGTGATCAATGACCAATCACCTGGGGGGGGGGAGGGGGAGGGTGTCAAATCTACTTTCCAGCAAAATAATGATTTAACAGTTATTAGACAGGGTTGATTTTAATGGTGAGATGGTGAGAAAATTACAATATTTTACCAAGTTCAGTAATATTCTGTCATTCATCTCTTTGTTTTCACTGATTCGTAGACTGCACATGAGCAATATACATTATGTTTACATAAGTAATGCAATAGGACATAATACGTAACATCTGAACAAACTGTTATTTTGTTTCTCCATTGTTAATGTTGTCACAACAACTAAAGCTTCTTGTTGCTTTTCTAGAAGCTGTTTCCATTGCTCCTGTCACAGGTACATGTAGCACAACACCTGTCTTCTCATTTCCTGATTTGGGCCATTTATTTTGTTGTGTATTATATCATCAAGTGTTTGTACAGTGGGCCTAGAAATTTAGGTTTTAAATCACTAGTAACAAATTGCTTAAATGGGGAATTTCTTGCTGGAAAAACTTCTCAAAGGGGAGAACGACAGCAGTAATTTAAAAATTGCTTACAATACTTTTTTAAGCTGTAATTATAACTATGGTTGACAATAAAACTATTATTTTTTAAATTTATCTGCACCACCGACTTGACAAACTACTATTATTATACCTGCATCAAAACAAAAGAATTAAACGTACTTCATTAAATCAAACTCTTTTATTTTTCTTCCACAGTCAGAAGGGAGCAAGTCAATGCTACAGTGATCACAGTTATTGAAACAGTCGACACTGGTTCAACACACAACTACCTTCCTTACACTTTTGTCATAGTTGCAACAGTTTGCACATGTTTATTTTTAATTGTTCTAGTTGTGTTCAGTGTGGTGAGGCATACATCTTTAGTACGACGACAGAGGCAGTCTCAAATGGAAAGAACTCGAATAAGAATCAGATCTCGTCATCGCCCAAGAAGACTTAATCGACATCGGCATAGTAGGCAAAGGCACATGTATGTTATAACCGGTACTCGTCAGACGGTCTCTGGGTTCTTTGAAGGAAATGTTCCTCCGCCACCATACAGTGCCGTATTGGACGATAATGAGAGCTTGCGGGCTGGTGATCGACCCCCTCCGTACCACCCACAGTCACTTGTTGCCATTGGTGTTATAGTTTAACTTTTTTAAAATAAGTTGTAATATTACCAACACTTGAAAAACTTGAATCAATTTGCAGTCAGTTCACTCAGTAGGGGCGGATTTAGGAAGGGGCTGAGGGGTGCAAGGACCCCCCTTTTGTCAGTAGGTTTGCAAACATTTTGTTAGAAAACTCTGAAAAATACTCCTTTTGGAGCACAGATACTGTCTTTGCCCACCCCACCCCTCACCCCTCCAGAATTTTGGGTACTGGCTCCCCCTTTGAAAAATTTCTAATCTGCCCCAGCTTGGTATTATATAATTAAGTAGATGCTATGCTGTCAGAATCTATCAGGATTATTGAAAAAGCTGTTCCTACCAGCATGAGGTGACAGGCATTAAGTGAAAGCACAGAGCAGGTCAGAAATTTCAGAAAGGGACTGCCAGAACCATCAATTCTGGAAAGAGGATTACAGAAAATAATTATCAAATTATCTGTCCTACAAAAGACATTGTTTTAGTGTAATTAAACTTTTCCAAAATTGATCATAAGCATCACAGGCCCCATTGGTCACTCCGCTACCCCCCCTAACCCTAACCCTACCCCCTCCCCCCCCCATCATTCCTGGGTAGATCAACAACCCAAAGTAGTACAAAACATCATCAGCAGACAAATAGTTTGTGATTTTGCTTTCTTAAACACAAATTTTCATTTAATTGATACTATTTTATTTAAATTTTAGTTGTTAATGTTTCTGTTGTTGTCATTGTTGAAACACACTGTTATGTTAGAAGTTGAACTGTTTTATTGTTAGTTAATATAGAAAGAAGGGTCTGTGTCTGAAGGCAGTTTTTAGCACAGATAATTGAAAGAAATTTATTACTGAGTACAAATAAAGTGGAGTTGAGCTTCTCTGGCAGGTTTTTTTTGTCAAAACTAAAAAAGCATTATCACACCTTTATGCATGCTTTAAGTTTATTGACAAGAAAACTTATTTATGAGCTAAAATAACTTTAAACAGACAGTGTTCAGATATCAATCTAAGTTTTTTGACAGGCAAATAGTACAGATGGTCTGTTTTAGGTTGCAATAAAATTGGATTGTAGTACTTGCCCTGTTATGGATCATGTCATCAGCAGAACACAAAGTAATAAGTTGGTTTGTAATGCTTCAAACCAAGACAAACATTTTCAAAGGTCTTTTTGATCAGTTGAGACGTTTCCTTTAAAAATTCTTTGGACAAGCAACACAAAAATCTTAACATCTAGAAAGACTAGAAATTTAGAGTGCTGAGTCCTAAGACTCGCTTGTAAAGCTTTCAAAATGTGTGTCCCAGACCAAACTGAGTGAGTTCCATGTTGAAAACAGTAAAACAGTGATACTTTCCACGTTTGTACATTGTGAACATGTGTTTTGTTTCACCATATCTGATGTTCTGGCAGGCCAGCATGTCAAGCAAGAGTTGATTTTTGAAAGTTGGTGCACCAAGCATCCTTTGACATGGCATTTTTCTTCTTGTGTTCTGTACAACTTGTCCAGAACATAAAGTTGTTTTTGTCATCATACACTTGAATAAAGTTGTTTCCATGATTTCAAGAATTTCCTTGTTCTGCATGACAAACTGCCTTGCTGTGGTTAACCAGGCATTCTGGTGGCCCTAAAATTCCTAAAAATCCCTACATACTTTTACTTGTCCTAAGAAGCCCTACTTTTCCAGCATTTTTTAGAGTTATCCCTAAAAAAATCCCTACTTTGACATGGAATCTGCTTCTGTCGTTCTTCGACGACAGTGACAACAGTGCTTGTGGCTTTAAGTGTCTGATGTTCAATCCATGTTGGGCATTTTCAAGATGAGAATTGCACTCCATGTCTCTCTTTGACTAGTTCTCATTTGAGTATGTTTCTGTTTGAATAACCGTGGTAGAAAGGTGAGCAGAATTATTTGTTTTTTTCTAAATAAAAGCCCTAAAATAGCCCTATTTTCCTGCCATTTATCTCTAAAAGTCCCTATTTTTCGGAGAAAAAGGCCCTAATTTTCCCCCTAAATTTTGTCACAAGCCAGCCAGAATGCCTGGGTTAACCGCTCTGAATCTGATTCGATGTCTTGCTCAACTTCTTTCTCTAAGTTAGCAGTAGTTATTGCAAATAAAGACGTCGATGTCTGTTGTCCAAAGGAAATTTCAATGATTCAAGCATGAAAATGTCAGTTTCAGTTTAATAGTGCCAATATAGCTAAACTAATCCAGGCGCGAATGATCAGCGGGCATTACGTGATTAGATAACAATTTGTGATCTAAAACGATCCACAGACTGCGATTCGACGGCTGTCGAAGATAAGGCATTCCATACTGGAATGGTTCTTACAAAAAATGAATATTTATATGCGTTTATTGAGGATGGTAATTGCCTATAATTGTGTATATGGTGTAAACGCTGAGATCTGTGGTATTCCACCATCTCATTAGGGAACGGAATGTCTATTAAATTATTTTGGATTCTAAAGAAGAAGACTAAATCGTTCCGCTTTCTTCGGTTTTCCAACGAGTCCCAGTTTAGGTCTGCGCTGTACTGATTCGATGGTCTTTATATCTTTTTGAGTGTATGGGGACCAGGTGGTAGTGCTGTACTCTAACCGGGGTCTAACATGTCCCTGTAAGTTTTAATTATCCTTGGTCTGAAATCTAGAAATCACTTGTTTTAAAAACTGTTATTTTAGAGTTTACTCTATATTCTAACCTAGACTATTCGAAGTGAATCAAGCAGACTTCTATTAAGATATTTATACCTGAGAAATTTCTGTAATCTGATTGGTCGAGAGCAGTGGTATTTCAGCGTAATTTTCAAATACCTACATGTGAAAATTACAATCCCATTCAAGTGCGCGAGACGAAATAAACATGCTGTTGCAAAAATTTCTCGGGTATTAGTATAAACAAATAACAGCATGATTTGTACGTGGTATTTAGCATACATTTCAAAGTTGTTCCAAATTTCACTCGCCTGACGGCTCGTGAAATTACGTAGAACAACTTTGAAATATCACTTGTGGTATTAATGCCAAATTCCACTACAAATCATGCTATTACCTATACAAATTTCGTGGAGGAGACTTTCCCGCGCGAAAATATGACGTCTTTCCCATGAAGCAATGGGTAAGAACTTGGCGTCATGTGTGATACAATTGGTATATTTTTATAAATAGTTGGGTCAACGTGTTAGTCATGGCCATAACTTGTCACAAAATTAAATTAAATGGGAAAAGAAATTTTTGAGTGGTGTACCTTTAAGATAAATTTGCAATGATGCTTTTTAAGATGAATTTTTGGTTGTCAGCTTTCCTAAAATGGTGTTCTGAGGTTATTTTTTGCGAAGTTGAAATTCCGGCATATTTTTTGAGGATAAGGCGTTTCTTAATATGTTAAGTGTCTCGAGAATTTGCGGTTAAGAGGTTGCTCAATTTCGTGCCACACTTAGAAATTTGTCTGCTTTCGTTCCTTGCTAAAACTCGCAGATGCGCAAGTCTTGTCCCGTCTTGTCAGTGTGTGTGCATTTCTTTTGACGATTACAAAGCTGTTTATAATTTTAGAAACTAAAATCTGACATTTATCACTTGCTTGGAATAAGCCAATCAGTGCGCGCTTTCAAGTCTAACTAGCAGGCACCATCCCAGAACGCGCTGCGAGATTCGTAACGATCACTATAGTTTCTCGTTTTGCTAAAGAAATGAATTCCGCAAAATGATCTAATAAACAGACAAGTTCTGGTAAATTACATTAAACAAAGAAATTGTTTTTTAGCCCATCCACAACTCTAGCTGATAAATGTATTCAAATAATTTTAAAAGGGCTGCCATTTTGAGACCATTTTGTGCGCGCGGTTTTCTGGGATGCTGCCATATGATCAATTCAGTCAGGCGTTCCTGGCACGCAAGAACAGATCATCTGGAAAGGATTGTTTTATGGTAACAGTACTCTAACATTGATGCATGATAACTCGACTGCTGAACTTACTAATAAATATAATACAGATACTTATTTTTTTTACTTTTTGGGTCATTTACTTCAGAATATTAATAAAGAACAAAACTAGTTAGCAGACTAGTAACTTTAATTGCTTTGGCTCTTAACTTGTCCATCGTCTAACTAACTTGCAGTTTGCCAAACTCAGAAACACAACATTGCACTTACTGCTCATTCTAACTGTTAATAGTTCCCGAAAGTTGCACTTCTTGTAACTTTTAAACAGAACAGAACTGTAACAAAACAGTTAACACAGGTTTGGAAAAGACTTGGGCAAGGCTGCCAGCTTTCTTTTGAAAGTATTTTTTCTCAAATGTCAGCCGTTTATACTTAATTTTTTCAACTGACAGTGAGTGGAGGTTTTATGAGGACTGGGACGAGTTAGTCTTTGCGCATGCCCGACATTCCCGTGACGTAATTATGGGAGAAGTCTGAAGAAAAACAGCATCGTGCCATACACTTGCCATCCGTGTGCAGTGAGTGAGATGGCGATTGAAAGCATTGCAAATCTGTTGGGTACTGCTCATCAGAAGAAGCTGTCGCTAATGTCGACACAGAAGAAGTTCTTCCAGTAAACTGGTTTTGAACTCGCCACATATTCAAAGAAGGCTCGTCTGTGGATAGGTGAGAGGAGTGATATCAAAATCTAACAAATTTGACATGGTTTCATGTCCTGGATGGGGGTATTCCTCACATGATTTATCAAAGGGTAGGATTTCTGAGTCTTTTCATCTTAAATTGGGTATCGTTCTTGGACGAAACTGTAGGACTGTGTATACTGCGTATGAAGACATTTTATAGACCTGAAAGTGGGAGTCAATTTTAGCGTCAGGTCTGAAATTGGGAAGGAAATTTAGCATAAATTGAGCTGAAAGTGGGTTAGGGTTTCATAAAGCGCCCAGCACACCCACACCAAAAAGTTGAGGAGTCCCACCCGTGTTTTATACAGGGTTCGTACGGGTCCTTAAAAACCATGAAAGTCCTTAAATTTTTCTTTTCAAAATTTAAGTACTCAAAAGTCCTTAAAAACGTTAAAAAGATATCCAAATCCATGAAAAGTCCTTAAAGTTTATCTTCTTGCTGCCCGACTTTGAAGTTTGTATTTTATGCTCGACAAAATGTTTGTTTGTCAGTTGTGTGCAAGTGAGAATTTCTGTGGAAAAGACACTCAGTTCCTCCAATATATTAATAGATAGACCAAGCTTTGATTTAAATCAGAGGCTACTTTGCTAGATTTTAGGATGCTTTTTTGTCAGTGTATTTGGGTACAACATGTTTTTACCGCGGGTCCATAAAATAACTTTACCGTACCATGAAAAGTCCGCCAAAAGTCCTTAAACTTTAGATTGGGATTAGGGGAAGAACCCTGCTCATATTTTCAGATAGCACAGACTACCATAGCCTCCCCACAGACTATTGTTCTCCTTTGCTGCGAGAGGGAGAGATCTCCAATATTCTGCGGGAAGGGTAAGACTATCACCAAAATCGAAACTTGACAAGGGCTCATTGACAGTCTTATCACAAACGCTCGTTTCCCTTCGCAGCGGAGTAAACAAGTCGTGATAAAAACACTTCACAAATAAAAGACGATTTCGTTGAAACGTACAACGTAAGATGCATACAGACAAAGTCTGTTTCTGTTTTTGCGCAACGTAAGATGCATACAGACAAAGTCTGTTTCTGTTTTTGTGCAACGTAAGATGCATACAGACAAAGTCTGTTTCTGTTTTTGTGCAACGTGCGGAGAAAGAATCACAGAACGTCGCGAACACACGAAAAATTAAGCTTAAAAATCAGCGCAAGCACAAGCTTCGTGCGTTCAGTTCAGCTTGGTTTTCACGAGTGACGTAAGCAACGCAAGCGGAAGCGTAATACTCTTACGTCACCGTGACAACAGGTCAACACAAACGCAAGCTCGAAGTAAGAAACGGAAGCGCAAGCGTAACGTTCCTACGTCACGGTGAAAACAGGTCGATACAAACTTTAGTTCGACGTAAGGAACGGAAGAGCAAGCGGAAGCGTAACGTTCTTACGTCACGGTGAAAACAGGTCGACACAAAAGTTAGTTTGACGTAAGGAACAGAAGAGCAAGCGGAAGCGTAACGTTCTTACGTCACCGTGAAAACAGGTCGATACAAACGTTAGTTTGACGTAAGGAACGGAAGAGCAAGCGGAAGCGTAACGTTCTTACGTCACGGTGAAAACAGGTCGACACAAACGTTAGTTCGACGTAAGGAACGGAAGCGCAAGCGGAAGTGTAACGTTCTTATGTCACCGTGAAAACAGGTTGACACAAACGTTAGTTCGACGTAAGGAACGGAAGCGCAACGTTCCTACATCACCGTGAAAACAGGTCGACACAAACGTTAGTTTGACGTAAGGAACGGAAGAGCAAGCGGAAGCGTAACACTCTTACGTCTTCGTGAAAACGGGTTGACACAAACGTAAGCTCGACGGAAGCGGAGACGGAAGAAACGTAAAATTTCCCTTTTCTTCCGTCTGTTTCTTCTTATGTTGAGCTTCCGTCGCTTACGTCGCCGCAAAAACAGAATACGGCGTTAACGCAAGCAGAAAGAAAAGTTTTTGCTTCTAGCGTTTGCTCTTCTCGTTACTACGCTTGCGTCAAAGTGATGCAAGAACATTTCATTGCGCTTCCGTTCCAGTTAAGTCGCTCGTGAAAACCTGGCTTTAAAGTGGGCGTTATATTTCATAGTTTCTTATTCACTTTCAAAACATTCAGTTTGGTGGAAAAATGGTTTAAGCAGGAGCAAATCAGTTGGTTAGTGCGCGGCCTTCGGAGCTAGAGGTCCCCAGTTCGATTCTCGGTGACTCCAACGTGTGCTTCGACTTTACTCTCATTCGTGTAGCTTTAGCTTTAAATACCTGTAAAACGGAGCACTGACAGAGGGAGGGGGGTAAAGTGTGCACTGAGGGCCACAAGTTTATCAGTTGTATTACTGTCACGTGTTACCCTCGTTAAAGAAAGTCGCTTTACCTTTACCTTTTTTTAAGCACTGATCACTTACTCAGGCATATGTGCTGGGTGTTTAGTTCCTGATAAGGATGGCCCACATTCATGTCACTGTACGGGTTTGATTCTACCATAGGGACTCCACTCACACCGTTCGTGGCCACACGGGGCCCGCGCCGATTAAGTAGGTTTACCGGAGGATCACGAGCGCCATAGACACTTGGCACACCAAGACCGGGTACATCTACGACTGACCCCGTTCTCTGGCGATCACTTGCCCCAAGGAACCCTGGTAACCAAGTCAAGATTTCATGCCAGGGTACAACTCTCATATTAGGGCATTCAAACCCCCCTTGGGGTACAAACCACGCCCTGTGGGGACTGGGTGTTCTGTCTTTACTTTTACCTTAAAATAACAAGAAATAAAGGAACCATTTAATATAACATACAACGATGGCGTAGCCAGCCTTCAAAAGCTTTAAACGCTTATTTACACTGGAAACGTAAGCTTGCAGATATTCATACCGGAGATGCAAGTGACGTAAGAAAAGCGGGCTTGTGTGTGCAATTGTCTTTGTTTTGAACCAGCACAAGCACAGGAAAATCCCAGTGTGAACATGCATGAAATAAGAACAAGAACAGGCACAAGAAAAAGGAACACTTTCTTTTTTCTTGTGCTTGTGCTTATTCATATTTCGCTTGCTTCTCCAGTGTGAACATCCGTGAAACAAGCATAAATGGTTGTGCTTATTCTTATTTCCCTTATTTCACCAGTGTGAACATCGTGAAACAAGCATAAATGGTTGTGCTTATTCTTATTTCCCTTATTTCACCAGTGTGAACATCTGTGAAACAAGCATA
>JANRMR010198435.1:0-10098 GCA_025434825.1 Bergia sp. 'catenularis'
AACACCTGTTTCCATGAAATTAAACATTGACAGAACAGAGTTAATGACTCTGGTATTACGAGTTCGGAATTATTGTAACTTATTTTCTATTAAGTTTGTGTAAATATTTGGAAATTAATCATGAAGTTATGCAGTGAAAACTTTTCAAAAAGTCATTTTAATACAGATAATTTATCTTAAAGCGTCGTTCTCATATGTCGGAAAAATCCTCGATAGTCGGCGATTCCAATTTTCTCCGACAGTCCCAGATACTGCCGATCTCAGAAATTATATCTCTGACCCCTTCCGATGACTGCGGATCACGACCAGAACCTGATACCCCACGGTTTTCCTTCAAGTAGCGACTAAAATTCATTCGGTTGAGTCGTATCTTGACTTGCACTTCGCAATATCTGAATTGCCGAGCAGTTCAGAAAACTTATTCCAAGCATTTGCTTTGAGGTTTCTGTCTTTAATTCAACGCTGCTTCGATTGTATATGCAGGTGAATTCTTTATAATGAGGTCCACGTAAGCTACATCACTGCCTTGTTTTGCAGAATCCGCAAGCGATTTCAGAAAGGAGTCGCAATTTTCTTCAGGAGCTGCACCTTCTTGCACGTGCAGTGAAGCCGCCATCTTGCTTTCCTTCGATGATGGGCTTGGTACCGATCGAGCAAAATGTGCGGCCGACGTTGCCGATGAACGAAAACTGTGTTCTCATTTGTCGGAAACTGTCGTAAAAGTCTGGGCTAATCTGGGTTCCGTCGGGAAAATAGAAACACTTTCGAAGCGACTCTTTTCCACAGCTGAACGATCTTTGTATAAATTAGAATGTCATACAAACCACAATAGCATAATCAACTTCAAAACCAAAGCATTTTAAAACTTTGCCAATTGAGATGCTGCGATTAGTTAATTTATTGATAAAGTATTGCAATAAGAACACTCTCAACAAAAACGAATACATCGGACACAATGTTGGTGATGTACATGACAAAATTTGTGTGCTGCTCCAAACGTCGATCGTGTGATTTGTCTCAGAATTCAGCGACTATTTTATTTAGAACCAACGGCAAAAGAATTAAATGCAAATATAAATGTTCATCAAAAGATCAACATGACTCTAAAGAACAATCCAGTAATATAAAATAAAAGCAATACAGACTAGAAGTTTACAGTTTATCTTTTCAATCGGTGATGAGATATTAATAGAGAGCAATGCCTGATTTCATTAATTATGAATTATGGCGTCTTGATACTATGAATTATCTGGAATATAGCGCGCTTCAAATGATGACACTTTAATAGAAAGATTGCATTTTAAAAATACCGACACAAACAAAACTTAAGACAAATTTGGCAGTATTGAGGGAAAGGTTTTTAAGTTATTAAAATAACTTGTGTATATATGGAAACAAGCCGAGATTACGAAGAGGAATTGGAGCAGCTGTGAAATTAAAAGCAAAACTTGTTGTTTTCATGACTCGATTCTGATTGTATTTGCCTTGTGAAAGGTCTGATATACTAAAGGCTGGTCCCCGAAGTGATTTGAAACCGAGCAAAGCTTCTCACAAAACACGCGGAGAAGCTGTACAAGTGATCAATATAAGGAAACTATACCTGTGACTGTTTTGACCAGCGCTTGAACAGCTCGTTCGAGGAATGAATGGTGATGTTAATTATGGGCTGCGGTAATTGTTCAGCTGTTATAGGTTAAAGGTTGGTGTGCTATCAAGGATCGGAATCAAAACATCACTATGAAGCCGATGTTGTTAGACTGAAAATAATAACAGAAGAAATTTCGCGAAGTCCAACCGGGGTGCGGGCATTGACCGCTGGTATATGAGGGAACTGATATACCTAACGTGTATTTCAAAACCTTTAAATGTTCTTCAGTAATTGAGAAAACTAAGCTGCTTAAATGCGTCCCTTATTAGTTGGGTGACTTCATCTGTAAACATGAAATCTTCAAAACATCAACAAAGTGGGACTTGTAAAGTACACCAGTCCACTCCCACTAACAAGGTTAAAAATCACACACTGGCAAGTCTACGGAAGCTCACAGACGCCGGGTGTGCTACTAGAAAGTTCTGGCCCTAACGCTCTTGTTCTTTCGAGCGATGACCTGCTGGTCGAAAAAATACTATTAGTTAGTCAATAAGGAACTTTATTTATACGTTCATTTCTTCAGTATGTCTTGTTTCTGTTTGTGCCTTTGGGCTATGGGTATTCATAAGTAATTAAATTATTTGTCTATCGCAGCAACTCTAAAATAAGAAAGACGAACTTTTGCAATAATGGAAAACAGACATTAAAAGATTTCTAGATTTCAGAAAATTGTTTTTTATAATAAGAAAATGAGCTGTATTTTGGAAAAAAACGACGGAAACCGACCGACCAACTGCAACGAAATTTCAATGGATTAGTCACAGTGTGAAGAATATTGCTCGAGAACAATTAAGATTGAAAGACAATGAAGAAAAATAAACTTTTGTCGTGTGTTTTTCAAAAACAATATCGTGGAAAACCCTGCATAGCCCTTAAACTATGTCAGCATAGTCTTAGACTTATCACAAGTTGAACTCCAGGAGAAACAAAGACACGAATGTCAAGCGCTCAGAGAAGAACAAAGAGTGCAACCGAGTTTGGAAGATACCAACGATCGGATGGATGAGGAAGTCTAATGTAGTATTCTCCCCACAAATGTAACCCTCGTCAAAATTTATCCTAATTGTGTAACATTTTTTTATCTTGCAAGAAGGTAAGTTTCCGTACATGATGTTGTCAGATGTAAAAATTGGATTACATTTGTTGGTTGTTCTGCAGCAGCTCACAAACGTTGTCCCTGCTCTCACATGCATTTATTGTCCAACAAACTTAACGCTGTGTTAAATTGTACAAGACCTTACGATGTTATAGGACTTCATTTAAAGCAATATTAATCGGCATAAGATCATAACTCAACTTTCATAGACAGGCCGGAGGACCGACTCCCATACGAAACGGACGGAAATGCTCGTAGAAAAATTTTAGACCAAACTCCTAAACTTGAACTGAAATCAAATAGGCGAGCAGATATCTTTTTAAACAAGCAGCTTTTCAAAGATAAAGAAAAAGTGTGTTTCGCCAATACGCGTGGTAACGTTTCAAGGTCAGCCCTTGGTCACAGCAAACTTGGGAAGAATGATCGATCATATCATAGGTTGTGGTTCAAGAAGTCTTTTTCCTCGGATAAAAAGCACAAAAGTTAAACTTCTAAAAAAGCGGTTAATTCTCATGACTCCGCCTCGACAGAATCAGCCTTAGTTAAATCTCGATTTCGGGTGATTTCACGGCGAAAGGAATTGGAATTTCTAGTACAACAGTTAGTTTACACGTCCTGTCAAATAACAGAGAAATAAATTTGCAATTTGATTTCAGTTACAACCACAGTTTGACTGGACAGTTACCAGACTATATAAGGCAAATAAATTGAGTAAGGAGTCGAGAAGAATAACGTCAATGGTGTGAGGTGTGTGAGGTGTTAGCAGTTGGGGAAGAAGTTCTGAAAAGAAACACACACAATGTAAAAGCCAGAAACAGAGCTAAAACTGAGCAAATCAAAAATGTACGGCGACGGATGAACGAATTATGAAAATCAGTAACAACAAATATCAACAAGAAAATTTTATTATCAACGTTGTTATTCCATCAAGTCACGTCGAGTTCCCTCGCTACACCACTATATTTTGTGTTTATTTAGCATATCCCATCTGATATATAACTCACACCGCCCATGTTTTACAATATGTTCACGTTACAGGTAATAATATGATTGACCCACAGTCCAACCAGTGCCAAGGCAGTATATATTTATAATATACAACCAAGCGTGGAACTCAGTGCGCCCCAGTGCATTCAGCGCATTGAGTGATTAGTTTCGTTATAAATTCGAAAACAAAATGTGCCGAGACTGAAGGAACAGTATTTATTCGAAGTGATTACTTTACGAATGATGTAAATGTGACACCTCCGAGTAGTTTAATTTGGTGGAACAGATTTCGCTAAGTTAAGGTACAAATATCCGTTACATTAATTACTAATATTTAAGAACTAATATGATTCATTGAACTCTGCTGTGAAAGGGGCACGAGTCACTGAAGGCCATACTATGCAAATATTTCTACACTAACCTTACAACATACACTCTTTTTTTTATAAGAACGTTGAGGATGAAAAAATTCCATAAATTAAAGAACATGTTAAGAACATGCTGAGGCTGGGGATACGTAGAGAACATTTATTTTACATACTGTGTTCAGTGGAGGTAATTTGTTGTTAAACTGTAAAATACTTGAAAATATATGTACACGTATCTACAACTTTGTCGTGAAATCTTTCTTTATTTGTTACTACATGTATTTCTTTCAGCCAGGCTGGTGCGGTTAGGTATTAACTTGGTACAGTATCGAGCCAGGGTCCATAATCAATAATTAAAGCGCAGTTACAAATTGTTATATTTCCACTTTGGGTTGGCTTGTATGAATGGAAAATAAACATTTAAGTTTGTACCCAATCCTAAAAAAATAAGAACATTTTAAGAACATTTAAGGCTGAAATCCTCAAAATAATTAAAACATTCCAGTGCCTCCAGCCCCAGCCCCAAAATTCGACGTTTTTATAAAAAAAATGAGCGTACTAACTGAAGATACACACTATAAATTTAGGATTCTTTCATTTAGTTTTTGTTATCAGGCGGCAGAATTGTGAAACCCGTTTCTTTAAAAGCGCAAACAAATGACGTCCGACTTATATTATTCTTCCAAAATAGTATTCCAAGTGAACATTTCAGATACCAAGATTGGGAGTTTCTATGTAGTTAAAATTGGTTTTGCGTGAAAACTTTGATACATAAAAACTTCTCTAAATCTTATAATTAGGATCAAAATCACTAGGTAACTTGAATGGCCCGGTAAATGCTCTCGGATTAATTAATTAATGACAAAGAATCTTTGTCCGTATTCAGCGTTCTGTTGGAGGTAACAAATAGAAAATGATTAGTGCTACATGAAATTGGAGAAGTCTATCAAGCTTGACAAAGTTATGTTTTGAGTAGTGAATTACGTTTTTCAAAACTGAGTAAAACATATGTTTTTGAAATTCAGTTCACCGGGAGTATAAGATTTAAAAAGGATTGCACTTTTAGTTTTCCAAATTACGACTAAAACCAATACAAACCAAATATGTGAATGGTCAGGAACTTTATGTGCATGCATCTCCACTGATGTGTTAAATTCTTTTAAAAACAGATACTCTCAAGATTGGTAGTGTTAAACACAATTCTACTATAATATTTACATAGTGTTAAACACAATTATGCTATAACATTTAGCTAACTTGGAGGGTATGTAGCAGCTGAATGGGTCTCTGTAGAAATAGGCGGCAGTTGGACGAGCGCGTACGGGCCCGCAGAAGATGCAGCTGACCCGCTACGGAATATCGGGATCTCCGACGGGTGAACGGGTTCCAGTTCCAAAGGACCCTCAAACGCAACTTGCCTCTCTATTGCACCCAGATTCACAAACGTTCTACGATTGTTCTGGAGTCTCCTACCCTCGCTGTAACTGTTACTTTTCGGCCGGGAAGAAGCTCCGATTAACGTGCTAATGTCACATGCTATGCGCTCCGGGGCGTTAGCGGACGAGATCCGCGCCGTAATCAACTCCCCAGATCGTATGCGTCGCAATGTACGAGTCGACTTTGGTCTGGGATTCTCAAAAATGTTGTCTCTTGTATCGGCGTAGTTATCAACTTGGATATAATCGGACAGTTGGTCCGGTGTTGAGTAAATAGCGTATTTGTTGAATGGTGTTGTTTTATTATGTCGGTGTGCGGGTGAATAGGGTATAGATTCATAAGGGGAGTTTTCGTGTGGGTTAAGCTGGTGAAAATTAGTCGGTGAACTTTGCGACGGTTTCTTTTTTCTTCTTTCAAATCCTACGCTGGATTGCTTTCTGCTTCGTGACTTTGGTCTCGAAGCACGCGACGGCGGTCTCGGCGCGACGAGGGGCTCACGGTTCTGCAAAGCGGTGTCAACAGAATCGTTTTTTCCTAATCTGATTGACGAAATATCTCTGGCAAGTTGTTCGTTTTGGATTTCGTCGACTCTCCCATGTGCATCGTTATCTTCCTCCTTGACAACGAGAGCGGAATCTATTAAGTCAATTGTCTCATCGCCGACCAGTTTTAGATCCACTTGTGAAGTTTGCAGCGATTCCTGGTCCCTCACAAAACGCATTACCATGTCTCTCTTTGCTTCGTGTATATCGTCTTTCTCCAATTCCTTTAAAGCAGTGATTTTATCAATATCCGACATTTTGACTAATTAATACAACCTCGATGAAATCCGTTTTCACACGAGTGCATGAATTTATAATGACACGATCAATAAACTTTCTAAAACAAGATGGCCTCCTTTTGTTCAGTGCAAATTTCCACAGATTGTCGTATTTTGAAGCTTTCGTAGAACCTCGACTCACTCATGAATGTGGCCGATAATGTTTTCCTTCCACAAAAGAACAGAGCAGTTGATCAAGTAATGGCTTCCTGAATATGTTCAAAGATAGTTAATCGTGTTTGATTTGGAATTCTTGTCTCCGAGCAAAGCGTGCGTCGTCAAGTCTTTGGTACTGTTTGATTATCTAAGCGATCGGCAAGGACAGTCAATAAACTATTGCCACATTTCCTTTGGATTCCCAGAACCGTTCCTATTCCTCGTGTTCTGCCATTAACTCAGTAATTTTACGAGACAGCAAAGTTTACCCCAATTGTTTTCGTTTCTAGTAAATACGAATATACAACAACAGTGTTTCGTTTGATTGGTGCACAGCAGAGACATTGAATATTTAAACATTCATTGGTTTTGTTTGACCAAAGCGAATGAAACTGGAATATAAACTAATTAAGCAATTGGAGGTTTTCACAATTCCCTGCGGACCACTCAAGTACAAATATCTTACAGTACCCACAAAGGAGACTTATTGCAAGTAATTCAACCAGAATTAGCTATTTCACAACCAGTCTCGATTTGTTTCATCCTCTCCTCCAAAAATGTGCTTTAAAAACTCGTTCATTTCAAGCTGAGTGTAATTATGAAGTTAGCGCTTAACAAAAGTAAACACTTCGTTATTTCTTAGCATTGTCACAGAAACACATAAACACAACGATAACGCCTTCCTGCTTAATCAAACACTTGATAACAGTACGGTTCCTATGCTTCACCGCCAGTCGCCAAGGCCTTTGATTTTCAACAAACTACTGGTTCTGACATATGTAAAATCTATTTTTTTGCGTGCCGTCCGACGGAAAAACATGCGACAACCCGGCATACATTTCAGCAAAATCATGTCAACTCTCTTTACTATTTACTTTCCGTTTATAATTGGAATACTTTTGGCCAAGTAGAATTTAATTTTGGATTGCACTTCACTAATTGCAGTTTTGAAACAGCAAAACCTAAAGCACACGTACGTCATCTATGGATTAATGTCGGCAAAGCCTAGCCGTTGTCATGGTAACGCTGAACGATAATCAGTGATGTTAAAGATTGCATGATCTGATCGACATTACGGGCGGTTGATGTTCCCTTCAAGACTCTGCAAAAGAAACTGCAAAACTTGAAAAACCAAAACCTCTTATTTAATATTACGTCCATCACTTAAGCCAAGGGTTGATAACAAAGATAAACTGATATTTGGTAACTTATCTTATGAGTAGTTCAATGGTTGGTTAAGTAATATAAGCGACTTTCGGCAAATCTACTATTTATATTAAAGAGCTATGCACTAGCAAAACTTTAAATAACATATTTATCAAAGGTCTGACAAAGGTTTCAAAGCTGATTGTCACAGTGATCAGTTTGGTAGTTTTTCAGTATGGCACATGAAAACAAGGAAGGCTTCGTTACCTCAATATTGTTCCAAAGACTTCATGGTGCTTGATTATGTTGAAAGGTTTGGTAAATTAACATTTTTGTTTTTATTGCGGTTGAGAAAATAAAAATATTTCTAATTGTTTCTTTTTCTTTCTTTCTTCTCGGCATCAACCCGCGGCATACACAGTCGGAACAGTTCGGCCCTCATTTTCCTCTTCCAAAACCCATCAAAACAACAGTCATTAATATGTAGCCAAAACACCGAAGTAACCGACATAAAATCTAAAGCCAAGCATGTGTTAGACACACACAGACGTTCGAAACAGCACGAAAAGTGTGCCAGTAAACTGTTCCAAGTCTAAACAGAAGGCTTATTTGCTATAATTTTTACAACGGAACGAAAGCTATCCGGTACATATTGGGTGGGGTCGACCCTATAGTCACACGATCAGCGTTGAACATGCACAGAACTTCCTAGTATTGGTTGACATGATAACAAGGTATACATGTACAAAATTGGCATGTTTTGTACAAAGTGTTATAAATTGGACATTCATATATAAAAAGCCGTCAAACAAAACGTATGTAATTTTTGGGCGTGTATTTATTTCCGGATTTAGTACAGAGCAGGAGGTACACATAACAAGAGGACACAATCCCCTACAAACTATTCGACTGAAAATTACCACCTTAGTACCGAGTAAATAAACAGAAGCAGAAAGTAGAAAAATTCAATTTGTTAGAAAGTAGAAAGACAAAATTTGAAATGTTTCACTTACAGAGTCAGCGTCTATTGAAGCGAAGCATTGTTAAATGTGCCCATATATGGTAATCCACCATACGACAATCGACCCTACTGCAATTTCTCTATTGAAATCAGCCCTACGGTAATTATCTCTTCGACAACTGTCACCCGTACGAGAATCAGCCCTACGGCAATCAGTTGCACTGTTAGTGACATTAAGGCATCGTCAACTGCCGCGTGTTTCAGTTTTCACCTGACGAGCAGAGATCTCTTAAGTCCCAGCAAAATGGGAGATCTCAGCTAGCAAGGTAGTTTGTATGTTACTTCAATTCAGTTTGAGTCTATGGTGCCTTGTAAGGCACGTAAACTCCATGCTATAGAGTGCGCGAGTCCGTCCGTCCATAAGCGTGAATATCGCCTCCAGACCTCGAGCATTCCTGACCAAGAGGGCCTAGACTCTAGGTTCCAGGGTCTTCTCCGTAAAATCCTCGCAACATGGTGCTCTGATCGTGCTTCGCCTTGTGAATTTGTAGCGATTTTAATTTTAATTTTTTCTTGTTTTTTGGTAAGTATTCACAGCTGTGATTCAGCGGAAATTTCGTTTACAGTTTATTACAGCTTTCAATGGCGTTTGTGTGGGAAGGAATGTCGTGTTTTAGGTCACGGTTAATCGACGAAACATGTGGCCATGGCACCACTGTTTGAATGAGTCGCGCCGCCGCTACTTCCTACCACTCAGCACATTTGAATTTGCCAAATAAACAATGCTTACATTGTAGCACTGTGTGTACATTTCTAAAGATGTTAATTATGAAATTAGTTAATAGTTTAACTCTGACTGTCACGTAACTCTAGTTTCAAGTTAACTTTGTTTTTGTCTTGTAAAAATAAACCTGTGAAACAAAAAACCCCAAAGGCAAAACATCTAAATAAACGCCAATTCATTTTATGACCTTTGCTTTTTTTACTTAGGGGCCGTCGGAAAATTGATTTGTTAACGCTTAACGTCCAATGGACGCTAAGGGAGGGGGGGGGTCTCATGGGTAGGAGGTGGACGTTAAGAAAAATACGTCTGAAAAAAGAGCAAAACGGATAAACATGTTTTTGTTTTCAAGACAGAGCTTCAACGAAGTTTAACAGCAGTTATAACAGGTTTATACCCAATCTCAAATTTAATATCAAAATATTGGAAATCAGATTTGAACGTTATCCTACAGACTGCACGTTCAAAAATCTAGCAGATTCAGAGTCCGAGTTCAGGCGATACAAATGAACAAATTATACCGGAAACAAAACGTTTATAATGTCTATGAATAATAGCAGATGAAGTCTTTGCCCAATAGTCCTTTCAATTGTGTCAACAGTGCTGTCATCTGCAAGTTTCGCGAAGCCATCATAGAACATTTTAAAAACTCTGTCGACAATTCTCAATATCATTAATCTTTGCGGCAGTTCAGTACA
>JANRMR010198446.1:0-10097 GCA_025434825.1 Bergia sp. 'catenularis'
TCTGTCTGTCTGTCTGTCTGTCTATCTATCTATCTATCTATCTATCTATCTATCTATCTATCTGTCTATCTATCTATCTATCTGTCCATCTATCTATCTACCTACCTAACTACCTACCTGCCTACCTACCTACCTACCTACCTAGGCTCCCTAACAATATCTGAGAGGAGAACAAAATAAAAATATTTTGGCATGAAATGTCAAAAATTAGGAACACTGAAGCTTGGCAAAATCTTACTGGTTCTTATAAAATGTGTACTAATAATGGTGAACGAGAAACTGGATTCAGCAAGTCTATAAAATCTTTCACATTCAGTGTTTTTCGTTATGTAATAGTATATTGAAGAAAGTTTTCTCTTCATCTGATGAGAACCAACGCCAACATACCAACAATATGAACGTGTTTGTGTCACACGGTGCAGCAACACAAATGCGGCGTGTTTTTATCAGATGATACAGTGGCAACAGGTTTCTAATTATTAAATTCACACCAGAGAAAAAATTTTGATGTTGTTTAGTCTCTTTCAGCAAGCCTTGTTTCTTGAGAAAGCTAATTTCAGAGGTAGAATGATGCCTAAAATATACAGTTTTAAAGTCAAGAAAATGGGATTTTTTATTGAAGTCTGTGACGATTTGTTCCCCGAGGTAGTGATGTACATGCAAGTTTCCATCCTCATGATCACAGACAGGATTAACTGCTTTAGTATACACCGGCAAATTAGTGAATAAAAACGGCAGAATTACGTTTCCCCAAGAAACTAAATGCGTAAAATATCTTCAAACATAAGACTCACTAATTTACATTAGACTTACTAATTTACGTTTTATTTACAAGAACTAGAGACTCGGAGTTTTTAATTATGTGGCTAATCCAACATCAATTTGTTTTTAGGAAATTTGATATTAGATAATACCGGGTTTTTTTGCCAACAATACAATATTATTATTAATTATATTATTCAAAAATGTTATCCCCTGAGGAAAGTGTTAATCATGATATGCATAAATGCGGTTCCGTTGACAACGAGATGGTCTGCATGGCATGATTGATATACAAAATTGTCCGTAGATGAATTATGGAAAAACGTTTTTTAGTGTGGAGGCCCCATCTCACGCTACCTTTGTGTCCTACAAATGCCTTTGATACGCTACGTAACGATAGAATACGGTTTCGTAGAAAATCGTAGGAAATCGTTAAAAAGTTTTAGCTTGGGATATCGCAGAACAAATGCCGTCACACACTGCGTTTTTGTTGTACCACTTTCCACGATCAAATTATAAATTTAAATGCATAAATTTATAAATTATAAATTTAATGCATAAATTTAATATCACTCCGTCCATCAACATTCAGGGTTTTTGAGTTCTCCACATATGCATGGAAATGGCACTTCTTCCCGTCTTCTTGACAGGCATTTCTTATGCTCTCTGCACCACCATAATAAACCCAATAATATGAATTATATTAATTAGATTATATGATTACATGCAAGAGCAATAAAGCAAGTGTTTCAAATGGTCCAGTGATGTCGTTTATACCTTACATCTGCGTTATGCAATATTTCTTTATTTTGCTTTGACATTATCAGAAAAAAGCAAATTTATAATAAGGATGTGAAAAGTCCAAAAACTATTGAACAATGTCTGTAAGACCATTTAATGTATTGTACAGACAGCCAAATGTGAGAAAGGTTAACCAAAATTCAGTTGCAGTTGGAGTGGTTTGATTTTAAACATTTTATTTTTTACTAGGGAACAATTTATTTTAATGTTTTAAGCTCTGCAAACAATTTTTTCCAAATTTTTCATTCCCCCTCCAGAAAAATAATGGTCTGTAGGCCGCTCAGTATTAATATAAACTTAATATAGTCTTGTAGCTCAGTTGGTAGAGCAAAGTTTACCTGTCGTACGTGGGTTCGAGTCCCGCCGGCCGGGGACAGATAATTTTTTCTCTTTCCCCATGAATGCTAGCTCATTCCCTTTCTAGGTCAAAAGCTCAGGAGGCATGACTTGGGATATTTATACAGCACTTACCACGTTAAACCGATCGCTACAGTTTGTTCATTAGCCTCCTCAGCAGTAATAAGTAGATAGTGAGCGGACGAAGGCCCCAAGCAAGTCGCCGCGCGAATCGAGGCGCGGGTGAGGGAAAAAGAAATGGGGATCACTTCTCCCGCCCCCTCAATTCTCGATATTAAAGTCTAGTTTACATTAGTGAAATAACACAAGCACAACATGAGCACAACATAAGGATAAAATAGGTAGTGTGAACAGACGTGAAATAGCATAAGCATGAAACAAACACAAGCACAAGAAAACAAAACGTTCCGTTCTTTCTGTGTTTATGTTATGCTTCTTTCACGCTTACTGCATAGTGTGAACAGGTTCGACATAGACATAAAATGAGCACAGACAGAACGCTTGTGTTTGTTTCATGCTTATGCTATTTCACTTTTGTTCACACTATCTGTTTTTATCCTTATGTTGTGCTTGTTTTATCTTATCCTTATCTTATTTTATTGTGAACTACGCTTAAAAAACATATGGAAAACTATAAAAGTGTAAATTGTTACTCATCCAGTAGCTTGAGATACTTATACAGATTGAATCAAATACTGGCAACCTACGGTCGTCATTGGGGATAAAAGCTTTTATCCCTGATGAAGACCGTAGGTTGCTCTCGAAACGTCGATTTAAGATAAAACTTTTTTTTTCCAGTATTTGATTCAATCTGTATAAATATATGGAAAACTAGTTTTGAAAAAAACTGTTTTTCTGCGTGGGTGAGTAGGCTGAAAATGTTTCGTTGGTCAATAGAAGTTGATATGGTATATTGGTTTGGATATGTCTGATCCTTTGTTTTTCACGTCAAGTAGGTGTTCGCGAAAGCGGTCGCCTAATTTGCGGCCAGCTTCTCCAATGTAAAGCTTTTCGCAACAAGTACAGGTGATGCAATAAATAATGTCAGAAGTTGTGCAGTTAAAATGGTCACTAATTTGGCATGAACCTTTGGGTTTTGGATTTCATAAATGGACAAGTGTTGCAGCGTTTACCGGCACATTTAAAGAAAAAGAATTTTAAAAAATGTTTACGGGCACGTTTGAAAGTGCCTGGCTCTACTTTGGAAGGGAGGGCACTTCCTACAAGTGAATTCCGCAGGTTTTTGTCCCGTTTGAAGGAGACAAGTAGCGGATTCGGAACAGCTGGTGCCGTTTCGGGATCTGACTGTGAAATTTTAGGGTGGAAAGTACGTGCGAAAGGAATCTGTTTTTCATTGTTCGAGGTTGATGGTTCTAGAGCGGATTCTCTACTGACGTTTTTTGACTCTTGTGAGTGCATTGAATACGACATGGTCCGGATAACCGCGATCTGAAAAGAAATTGGACGTCTCGTCGCACTTAGAATTAAAATCTGAGTCGTCGCTGCAAAGCCTACGGAGCCTGAGGAATTAGGAATATGGAATTGAGTCTTTGACGTGGCGCGGATGGGAAGATGAATACAATAAGTAGCTGTGTGAATCTGTGGGTTTGTAGTGAACACTCGTAGCCAAATTGTTGTCTTGAAAAGAAATGTTGATGTCGAGAAAGTGACTAAAGTGTCAAAAATTTCCCATGTGAATTTGAGCGCCGGATGGAAAGAATTGACAAAATTGATGAATCGGTCCAGTTCTTCTCTGATGCAGGATGTGGCTCCGAAGCAGTCATCTATGTAGCGGCCGAAAAGTTCTGGTGTGGGGCCTTCGAAATGATTGAAAATTTGTTCTTCTACATAGTCGACAAATAGATTGGCGTAAATTTGGTCCTATTTTAATTCCCATGGCCACGCCGTTAAATTGTTTATAAAATTGTCCGGAAAGTGAAAAGCAGTTAAGTGTGAGAACAACTTCGGCCAGACAAAGTAATGTGTCGGATGATGGTTCTTTGACAGTGCGTTGATCGAAATAGTACTTTGGTGCCAGAAGCCCTTCATCATTCGGAATTACAGTATACAGAGAGGTGATATCTATGGTGAAAATAAATTTGTTGTTTCCTGGAAAGTGGAACTGTTTTAGAATGTTAAGGGCATGGTTTGTGTCCTTAATGTAGATTGGAAGTGATTTGACGAAAAGAGCCATTTTTTGTCCAGAAAGCTGGAAATGAGTTCTGTTGGGTAACTGCAGACTGAAATGATTGGACGGCCGAGATTGTTGGGTTTGCGAATTTTAGGTTTGAGATAGAATGTTGGTGTTTTGGGTGTGGCATTGGCTGTAGGAGGCAGTTTTTCTTCCGAAATAAGTTTGTTGACAGTTTCTTTGATAATTTTCTGATTAACAAGAGTGAGATCTTTGTCAACTTTGGCATAAAATTTGGTGTCGGCAAGTTGTCTGAAGGCTTCCTCTTTGTAAAGGTCGGTGCGCCAAACAACTACGGCACCGCGCGCCTTTGTCGGCTGGTTTGATTACAATATCGTCTCGGCTTTTAAGATTTTGATGAGCAATCCATTCTTCTTTGGAAAGGTTAGAAAACTTGATTATTTTTTGTTGAAGTTCAATTTTTGAATGTCTGCACGGCATTTTTTGGTAAAGAGATCAACAGAAGTAAATCGGCTATCCAGTGGAGTCCAATGGGATTTCTTTGGTTTGAGCGATTCGAATCTCTTTCGGGTTGGCCGGAGGATTGTTCTTTGTTGTGAAATATGCGTGTTGCTTAACATGGCGGAAAAATCAGTTTTTATGTCTTCTTTTACACTAAACTCGTCCGTTTTCTTAGTGAGTAGCACGAAATTTAAGCCTTTTGAAAAACATGCTAGTGCAAATTAATTTCCAATTGAACTCAAAACCGTATGATTACCTGTACAAATCTACTGACACCTTCAGGATGATGCCAACATTGATCATCCTCCAATCAAAAAAATTGAGAACCGCCTTTTTTCCTTTTTTCCATAGGTTGACGCAATATGAAGCCCTTGGTCAAGAGAGCGTTGCTACGAGTACTGATTCTCCTTGTTTGGGTTTTCGGGGGAGCATGGGTTTTTGTTCTTTTCGAGTACAAAGAAGAGGATGATAGAAGAGACAAAGAAATGACAATTACAGAACTCTACCACAACATGTCTACTAAATTTAACATGACAATGAAGGAATTCGCGGATTTAGCTAACACTATACACGATGCATTAACAATACCCAGGAGACAATGGAACTACTATAGCGCCGTAGAATTTGGACTTTACACAGTTACAACAATTGGTCAGTATTGATTTTGCTTCACAACTTCAAGTTACTGATTGCCTTCAAGATTTACCAGAAACAATTCAATCCATTTCTTTCTTCCATTTCTATTTTTCCTTTCATTGTTCTGTCATCCAACTATCCCGTTGTCTATCTTTGAATTCCTTTACTATTCCTTCCTTCAACCTGATCTATTCCCTTCACTTTGGGTCTTTTCTCTTTCTTTTTTTTTTTCTTTCCTTTGGTTTGGCTTTCTTCCACTGAGTCGTTTCCATTCCATTCTGCTTCCTTTTCAGTTTCACTTCTTTTGTCCAACACTTCCCATTATGCAAATTTTGCTTCACTTTGCTCCAATGTCGTCCTCAAAACTGAAAAATATCTCATCTTTGTAAATTATGATCGACGAACAGTCCAGTTTTATAATTGCGGTTACCGCTGATTACAATGACTACAGACTTGTGTTTAGAGTGTCAGCCGCAATATTCATGAACACCAATATGAGCTATTCACCTCTCTGTGTCTCGTTGGAGGTTCGGACTTCTACTTCTTAGTACTTCTTATTTCATAGTTAGTATTTTTACCAAGTCAAAGCTAACACTGAAAATTGAGTCTACACCCATTGTAATCAGCGGCAACTTCGAATACAAAATTAGACTTTTTGCCATAATTTTTAAACGTATTTTTTTCAAACTTTCTTCTTTCAAAAACTAACTAATAGAAAATTCCTTTATGACAAGCTTGTCTGACGTCGCTTCTTTTCAGGTTACGGCAATATTACTCCAACCACGCCCACCGGACAAATTACCTGTATATTGTTTGCCCTTATTGGCATTCCGATGTCAATGTTGGCTCTTAGTTCTGTTGGTGGCCTCATCACGGAGGGGATTACAGTGAACATTCTTAGGGTGGAGAAAAAGTTATGGAAAACGGCAGAACCCCAAAATGTGGAGATCAAGTGTGCTGTTGTGACATTCATATCCATGATGTTGTTTCTAATAATGGGAGCGGTACTGCAGGTCTATGCGGAGGGTATGACGTACGTTGAGGGAATTTATATGTGGTTTATCACCTTTACCACCGTGGGATATGGGGATTATTATCCTGGCAAGTCATTTTACTCCCGGCCAATTGTACCGAATGATACTGCTATAGAATTTGATTTTGACATAGATACAAGTTCATTAGTGTTTATTGAGATCTCTAGCTCGATCTTTTATATTCTTGGTCTGTGTTTGGTGGCAAGTGTTCTCAACTCAATAGCCAATGCCATAGAGAAGCATCGCTGTCGAACTCATTGTCCCGGATGTTTACCTCGAATACATCATTTGAACAGTAACAAGTATCAAAACTCCATGAAGACTCTTGATGAGAAATTGAGGATGAAGGACGTGCAACACTGGAATGGGGTTTTTAAATACCAAAACGGTGATGCTCAGATTGAAACAAAAAGAGATACGTTAGACTCGACTAACGCAAAGTCAGACATGAATTCGAAAAGAAATTCCACTTATGACGTGTCTTCTCTATAAATCTGAGTTGTAGTGGTCCCCAGATCAAGAACCAAAACCTTTGGTGACCGTGCCTTCTGTGTCGCAGGACCTACTCTATGGAATGCACTGCCACGTCATCTCAGGAAAAGTCCATCATTGGACACTTTTTAAAAATCATTGAAAACGTATCTTTTTAATTAATTTCTCCGCAACACTTAATTTTCATACATTACCATGCACGACACCACAATATATCCATCCGAGTTCTATAAACGTTCTTAAAACAATATATCGTTTTCAAAATCCATTTCTCACACCTTCTACAGGTTCAAACGGACCCGCCTTTCATTTTAAACACAAAAGGAATGGTTTCTATTGACCCTTTATTGAAAGGTCCTTTGGCAATGTGGCTCAGGAGGGGGGAGGGAGGGGGTTCAATCAGTAACGAAAAGTAATCATTATCCTGTATGAAATGTTGATAATATGGTCGATATATTTTCTACATGCATATTTTCTCAGATGAGACAAAGTGGCATGTATTTTACACAAGCAATAAGCTTTTGGAAGAGTCTTAACGGCGCATTGTCTAAACCACCACGTATACTTAATTTATATGTGTTGATGGTTACATTTATTCTTTCATGCAAAATTAGCGTTGGCAGCTTTATAAAAATGATTATAATTCAACAATAATTTTTACTGTGAAAACGCGCGATGCTATTGGTCAGAATCAATCACGTGACCTTGACCTCGTCTGAAAAAGTATCCTCAAAGTTTTCCGACACTTATTCAGCCTCGGGCCTGTATAGCTGGATATAAAAAACGTAGAGGGGGGTTTATTCATCTGCTGGGGGTTATCCTGCGGATGGTTAGTGTCCTGTCCACGGGGAATCATAGACTCTCGGCCACTTGGTACGGAAAAGTACGGAAAAGGAAATAAGCATCGGGTTTATGAGCCACTTGGCTCGTTAAAGGATTTTTAGAAACAAAGCCCAGTCTGGAAGGAGTTAACGGTGATCACCCACCACCTAAACATTTAGCATTACGTAGATTATTTTTACGATCCTTGTTCTCGTAAATTTTCATAACACTATAAATTAGTTGTCTTTCAGTGTAAAATTTATTGTTAAATTTAATATACCGGGACATAATTTTTGCCATTGAAGTTTCCCAGTTTATATACCTTTGCCAAAGCGCTGAAAATAACGAACTTCGAGTGTACCAAAGTTTTTTTTAAAAAAGCATTTATTTCTGATTGCTTTGACTTTTAAAGTGTAAAAGTTCATAATGATATAATAGAGCCGACTTTGGGTCGCCTTAAGTCGCACAAAGTTGCCCAGGTTTGTGGAATGATTTTGCTTTAAGTCGTGCAAAGTCGCCTTCAGTCGCACAAAGTCATCCAGGTTTGGGGGGTCATTTCTCCTTTAGTCGCCTTAAATCTAACAAAGTTGCCCAGGTTTTCGGGATGATTTCTTTAAGTCGCCCTAAGTCGCCTTAAGTCGCCTTAAATTACGGCGACTTTGGGTCTCAGAGTAGGCTTAACTTGTGTAATCCCAGGGTGAATTCCAATCAGGCGTGTTTGACCCGGACACGGAATTCCACTTTTTGCCAGATTTCTCGAAAACAAAAGTTCTTTGAAAAGTTTTATTCTAATTTTCGATAATAGCTCATCAAAAGGATTTTCTGGACAAAATGAAACGAAATCCGCAAACTCGCTTTTGTCCGCGAGTTCTCGACAGTTGCAGTCAGCCGCTAATAAATTGGTTTTACCCGCATTATTTCTGAATCATCCAAGTTTGTTCAGTAACTGTGCTCACTTAGTTGGTGGCTCCTCCTAAAATGGTCTGCAATTGGTCTAAGATTTAATGGGGCCGAAACCAATTGTAGAATTGCACACATTTTAGGTATCTTACTGATGATCAGTTACTGATTTGCTTTTCATTTCAGCAACATTATAGTTGTCTGTACAGTTTTAATTTAAAGCTCGCGCCACTTGAAACTTTTTTCGGCTCTCACTAACATTCATCGGTCTGTAGTTTCCTAATCTTTACTGTTCAAGCTATAGCTTTTAAAATGAATGTCAAATGCAATCATTTGAGAAAACCCCCGCTTTGACTTGTTTTGACTTATTTTCAGCGTGAGCATTACACGTAGGATCTACAGGAGATATATATATATTCGGTAAAGAATCCTGTCACCCCACGACTCCCACAATGCTCCCTACTTGAACCTGGTTTGTTTGTTTTATTCATCAACGATATGCCATGTACTGTGTCCCACTCAAGTGCATTGGCATTATTTGCTGACAATGATGCCAAGTGCTTTCGCACTGTGAGATCTTTTAGTGTCTGTGCTTTGTTACAAGGTGACATTAACAACCTGGTCGACTGGAGTGATATCTGGACGCTAGTCTTCAATATAGACAAATACTCACTCTGTACAATAACAAGAAAGCGCACCGCTATAATTTACGACTATAAAATGGGAGAAAAAATCTCAGCAGGGTGGAGGAGCTCATAATGATCTTGGAGATCTCATTACAGGTTGTGCTAGCTTCAATGGCCACATCTATGCCCGATGAATAAAGCTAACACTGAAGATGTTGCGATTCATTCGTCGTACTATCAGCAGAAGCGACCTTTTCTTACCAACACTGAGATCCCTTTACATGGCTCTTGTGGGTTATCATCTAGAGTACGCCTCTGAAATCTGGAGCTCGACGTCGGTTACCATGATAAGGCGAATAGAAGAGGTGCAACGACCGGCGACGCGGCTTATCTTGCCCAATCTAAGTTACAACGAGTGCCTTAAACGAGTTGACCTTCTCTCACTGGTTTACGCGTAGACAAGTCAAAGATCTTACAATGTTTTATAAACTTAAGTGTGGACACTTTAATTTCTCAGTCAAATCATATTTTGAATTCTGCTCAGACAAGAGGCTAAGATCATTTTCAAGTAACAAACTAAAAATTAATAGAGTTAGGAGCGAACTTTTTAAGGGAACATTTCTTAACAGAATTCCGTATCTGTGGAACAATTTGCCCTTGAAACTGAGAACTAACACTTACAGTGATTCTTCCTTTAAGAAGCTTTGTCATGAGTTTTACAAAACCAAGATGTTTGACTCCGAACGCCTTCATGGCACCTGGACTTAACACTATTTAGTATAATTTTGTTGTAGAACTATTTTATATTTTAAAATTGGTGAAGATTATTCATCCAGTAGTGGTTAGTAAATAGTGAAAAAAGTAAATCTATTACTGGAGTACGTTATTTTGTGTAAATCACACAACGTTTCGCCCAGCAACGCTGAGCTTCTTCAGGTGTTATGATCACTGGCCGAAATGTATCTTGGGACGTGAGGCAACGAAATGTCCCAAGAGTGCGATAAACGGACCCTC
>JANRMR010198457.1:0-10097 GCA_025434825.1 Bergia sp. 'catenularis'
CGATGAAAAGAGAATGATGGGGAATGAAAGGGAATGGTGGAGATTGAAAAGGAATAAAAGGTAATAATGGAGAGTGGCCTTAAAAAGATTATTTTCCTTTTCTTTTTTAAGAATGACTTCGAGTTATCTTCCACCGGCACACCTATGAACAGAGCAGAGAACTGGCCGTGTGAAATATTTTTTTAAATTGTGCATCGATTAACAAAGATAATATATGTGTCAAAGTTTTGAATGCCCTTTTTAAAATAATTTTGCTACCATCGGCATTTAACTTATGACAAAACACGAATAGCATAAGATACCTGAGCGAAATTAAGTGAAATATTAGTTTTCCTGCTGATGAATAACATCACCTAAAGCAGGCCCTTTATAAAGTTTATGAGTATATCTCAAAACCGCCTTCTTCAAGTTCTTGTGACATTTGACATATTTCTTTGCCAAAAATGGACTTAAACAAGAAATATTATACTGAGCTGATTGTTTACAACTTTTGTTGTCCGAAAAAAGACAATATCCACCCTTTTCAGGAACAACTTAAAAAGGCACTTTCATACCTTTGCGCACGCTTTAAGTTTATTGACAAGAAAACTTAGTTATGAGCTAAAATAACTTTAAATATACATTGCCCAGATACCAATCTAAGTTTTCCGACAGACGAATAGTATGGATGGTCTGTTTTAGGTGGCGATTTATAAATTGGATTGTAATATTTGCCCTGTTGAGGATCGTGTTATCTGATGTTCCGGGCCGGAACACAAAGCAATAAATGGTTTAAAATGCTGCAAACCAGGACAAATGCCATTCTTTAAAGGTCTTTTTGATCGATTAAGATGATTTCTTTTAAAATTCTTTGGACACACAACACAAGAGTCTAAGTTTTGAAAAAGAGAAACTTCAATGATTCAAGCATGAATACGAACTCTCAAAACTGTTATCGCCACTCTCATTATGAATAAAAGTGTGAGTAGGTTCGGATCGCGTTGGCTCGACACTGGCACGTATTTAATTGTGCCATGCCAAATACACTGATGAGTACACAAACACGAGATTGTATGTCAAAGCAGGGGAACAATATCAAAAATTTATTTACTGACAAAAAAAGGGCATGAAAACTTTTGCCATTTGTCTCCCTGTTATCGAAAACGCTCCAATGTCGTTCAAACATTTGGTCCGGTGTATAATACTACGCACTTTGAACTTGGCCTTAATTGAATATGTCTGCAAAATTTGTAACTTAACCTGAACTAAAGGTGTTCTTAATATGAAAGTCCGGAAAGGTGGACAGGGGCTGTTAAAAATCCTTTGATAGCAAAATATACGAATAATGATAGTTTAGAACTAACAATTTCGAAAATTGTTTTCATTGTCCTCGAGGACTTGGTAGACTGTGATTTGTTTTGCTCATCAGTATGTACAACTTTTGTTTTAGTCATTTAATATAGATGACTGTGGAGACACCCATTCATTTTGTTCTGGGTGTGTCGGTGATGCTAAACAAATATTTGACCAATTAAAAAGGCTATTTAGTAGAAGAGCTTTCATTAGAGGGAATTAGGAAACCGAAAATTGATTGTTCTTCTTGGATTTCAAATTTATGTTTCATTTTAATATGTGTGAGAACAGTGAAGTTTGATCACACCGACTGAATATGAAGATGACATACTTAACACTTTCTGAATGAACAAAACAACGACCATACTCGATGAACTGGGTGTGAAGTTCAACAAGTTCGTTCACTCAGTGCCAAACTTTGATTTTTGTTGATTGAAGCGTGACCCTGCACATTGTTTTGTTTTTCGTGCGAGCCCAATGTTTCGACAGTTTAGTTGTTCATATTTATTTGAATACCTTTTGTGTTTTGTGCACGGTCAAGGCTAACTAACAAAAGATATGGAGAACAAAAACATACAACAAAGAAACTGAGTGAGGGGGTAACTATTAAGGTTTGGCCGCTCAGCACTAATAAACAGATATAGTATTTTAAAATATATTAAGTTAAAGTGCTGTACATACAAATATCCCAAGTAATTCCTTCTGAATGATAGTCCTAGAAAGGAAATGGGCCCACACGGAGAAAGAGAAAAAATCTCTGACACCGGCGGGAATTGAACCCCCGACCTCCGGAACAACAAAGAAACTGGCCGAGTTTCATAACCAGCAGGTTTATTAACTATCAGTTCAAAGAAACTGTTTAGAACAAAATTATTTAATCAGTAAGGGAATCAAACTAACCTAAACCTGTCCGCGCAACAAACCATCTTGTTTATTGAACACATAAAACAACCATAAATTAGAACAGACTGAATTTGGAGATCGAGAAAGCAAAAGGAACAGCTACTTTGCTTCAGTAAAGACGTAATTACTAAAAGCTTCAAATTTCAAAAGAAGTGTACAAATCTGCTTTGTTTTACGTGTAAGCCCTAAATGTTTCTACTGGTTAGTTCAGTTCATATATATTTCAATACCTTTCGTGTTTTGTGCACAGTCAAGTCCAACTAACAAAAGATATGGAGAACAACATTATACAACAAGAAAAGTAGTCACGAAAGATCACCAAAGAAGTATAAGTTTCTATGTTGATGTGTACATAAAGAAACGAAGTTATGAGGTTCTTTGATGCAAGAGAAAAGGTGATAGAGCAGCATGATATCAGTGTAGTGAAAACCTATATTCTCTGTGCCAAATCATTCCAAATCAGGCCTGTACTTTTAGAGAGCTTATGCCGATACGAGTAATGGTTTCAGCGCCATTTGAGAAATTATTCTTGATGGTTTTTTGTCGACGATAAGTTCAACATCCAACTGATTTTCATCTAATCCCTGCAAGGACCATAATGAGATGCATGTGCGCACTACAAAAGAGAGAGCGTATGCGCACCCCAAATGACATGCGCACACAAAGCTTAAAAACGAAATGCGTCTACGCACCTCAAAATAAGATGCCCATGCACAGGTTATTCTGAGGTGCGCATGCGCATATAATTTTAGGGTGCGACGTGCGCATGATACTTTCAGGCGCGCCTACGCATGTTATTTTTGAGTGCGCGTGCGCATACCATTTTCAAATGCGTGTGCGCATTTTATTTTTGGGTGCGCATGCGCATGTTGTTTTGGGGTGCGCGTGCGCATTTTATCTTTTGGTGCGCATGCGCATATTGTTTTTGGGTGCGCGTGCGCATTTCATTTTTAGGTGCGCGTGCGCACTTTATTTTTTGGTGCGTATGCACATGTTGTTTTCTGGTACGCTCGTGCATGTCGTTGTAATTTTTCCAATGTTGCCACTAAAATTTCCAAAACATTGCTTGTGTTAGTTATAATTTAAGGAGCCTTCACTTGACTGTATTTCGAATTGGGAACATACAGAATAAAAACTTTTCGCTTCTACTGAAATAAACAAAATAACCTGTATGTTTTAAGCTCTGCTAATTCTTAATTCTGGATAATTGTTTTAATGTTTGCCGTAACGAGGAGAATTTAGAAATCTTTCCGCACGTATTATTTCCAGGATTCACTAATGCGGTCGATTGAGCTGCACACCCCTAAAATTAATAATAATAATAATAATGGTTTATTCAGTTTCTCTACAGTGTAGTTATACATCTGTGATAATAAAAATGAAAGAAAAGGAATGCATGAAGTAATATATCTACAATTTATATAATAATAAAATAAAAAATAATAAAATGTAAAAATTGACCACCAAAGCAATCAAATGTCAAACAGATACAGTTAGTGTTATAAAAAGTTAAAAATTTTCATTATTAAAAGTAATGAGCTTGAAGCAAATGCTACTTGAATCATTTTAAATTTATTATACCTTCATTTCATTTTCTGAAAAAAGACCAGTTATCATTAAAGAGCAACTAATAATAATTTGGATACTTCACTTGTTCAACGAAAGTATTAACACAATGATGTTTGAACAAAAAGAAAGTCTTGCAGTTTTCAGAGTTTTCAGAAGGTGCTGTGTTCAGTGATTGCCTGAGAATAAGAAAACATGAAACGCAAAATAATTTCTAACAACTTTATCCCTCTCCTCTATGTTGGCTAGTTTCTAACAAACATGTTCTGATTTCAAATGTGTCTTTGTGTTTCAATCAAAATCGCTTGGACACGAGATAGTTAGAAAATGAATTTCAAACAACTTACAAAAACTAGAATCCATTTAACTAATATATATCAAAAACAGTTTGTTATCCTTGAAGTGTATACTGATCAAATACGTTCCTGACGCAAAGTTAGATAATTCCATTTTGATGAGATATATATATATCTATGGCAAAATTGTCATCCAAAACTCTTTGACTTGAGGAAATGTAAGAGATCTTGCGACTGAATTGTCTGTCCATTCTGAATGCAAAAAGATTGATTCGGGAATCTTGTTGTGATCTCGGCTGAGTTAACTGCTATAGTGTAAGAGAAATAGCGCGACACTTATCATTATAACAAGAGTTTTGAAGGCTTGTGCTCCCCTGATCCTTGCTGCTTCATATCTTGTCAGTGGCTGAGCGACACATGTCTTCCTCAAACTTCTTTACGGTTTTCTTTTCTTGAACGGCTTCTGTGGTGAAAGTATGAAAGTTAATTACAACGTTAACAACTGACCATTTAGTCAATGTTTCTAACTAATGAAATTTTTAAATCTATAAACGTTACTATAATGACAGTTTTACAAACTGAACTCATACCCTATCTACGATATTTCTCCGCAAAGGCAGATCGAAGTCATGGTACAATCATACCGACCAATTCTTAACTGTTTCTAAACTAACCTGGTTCATGCATGCGTAGATGTCAGTCTAACCAAAGGCTTGAAGATTAGTTTTGAAAAAACTGCTTTTGCTGCGTTGGTGAGTAAGCAGAATATATGTTTCAGTCAAGGACTGATATGATAGTTTTTTCGCTTTTTGGTTGAGCGTAAAGCTGACGTTTCGTCGGCCAAGATCTTCTCAGAGGATCTTCATTCGTTCATTATATTTGAGCTAATTTTGGAGTAATCAACTTTTCCTCCTGTTTCTATCTGCGATGTATTTCAGCACTTCAAGTAGAATGCATATTGTGCACAGTAATTATGAGAGACTTTCTGTAACATTTCTACACATGCGCACTCTCTTCTCAAAACCTTGTTTCACCAATCACATTTCGTATATTACTTATATACACTAATACCAAAATTCAAGTTCTTAACAGCGAGATATTTATTTTTATCAGCTTGATGCAGCAAGTTTTTATTCGACTGAATAGAATACTTTAGGATACGGACATGCGAGAAACGATAAGAATGTGAAACTGAACAAAAGCATACATGTACTAATTTGCAACGGCAGCTAAAAGAGCAATTAAAAGCACAGAAATATTCAGGAGATGTAATATGTGTTCAATCATTTGTTCTATTCACTTGAAGAGTGCTTTGCGATCGTAAATCATTGTAAGATAATTGCTTTGTTTGCCGATATTGTATTCATCATTGTACCACTGTACATAGATTGTTCAAAGCTTGCCTTTTGCTATCAGTATGAGTCTTATAAGAAATGGGTGCGCATGTGTGGAAGCGTGGCCAAAAAGCCTCTTATATAAATCGGTACGTACTACTTGAGATGCTGAAATCTGTTACGGTTAGAAATGGGAAGGAAACAAGTTGAGTTCTGTAAGCTAGAAATTCAAGTTTACTCATAAGCTATCGGTTAGACTTAAAGAGGCAGTTTTACGGTTATTTCCTTTCATTTTTCTTCAAAGTATATTGATCAAAGCGATTCAGTTTAACAAAGAAACCTGATTTTAACGAACAGAATTCTCAAAGATCGATGTATTTTGGCATTGCATTTCGCTAGTTAATAATTTATTCTACGGACCAACACTAAATTCGCTCCAGCACTCATAACTGTAATCCGTACGCGTTTCAATCGTCCACAAAACTACGCCACCCGCATAGTATTTCTAACGTTTAAGGTAGAACTGTGCTTGTTATATCTGTAGCAGAAGTAATTTTTGCGTTTTTTAAAATGTCTTTTGCCAAGCAATGGAAAGATGGCTCAATCATACCGTGAAACAGCCCCTTTAAAAACTTCCTTATTTATACCAGAAGGGGTCGGGGGCGACAAAAAACTAGGGAGTAGGTCGTGATATTTACCCAGGCTGAATAGCGCAGAGGATCAATGAACAGTTCTAAGTTTGCAGCAGGGTTCACTTTCACTGGTTCACCTTGGTTATTGCCAAAATAATTTACACAGTGCATCAGCCCTCAAAATTATAATTTCCTCGTCTCCGTTTCAAAGACCCTTAAAATACAGCTTATGTCAATGACTGACTGTGGAAGATATGGGATTATACAGCCAGTTTTTCAGGTTTTAAAACGGAGGGGGAGAGGATTCTACATTTTCTAAGAACTTCGTGGGAATCTTAATATAAGATTTTTTGGCTCAAAAGTTTGGAACGAAATCGATGAAACTTTCAAAACTTCGAGTTTTCGTTGCTTCAAAAGAAAACTCAAAAGTCACTGTCTCGATAGATATGATTGACTTCAACTCTAAAATTTTGTCTTCTCATCTTGCTCAGTTAGATGATTTGTAATTTGTGTATTTATTTGACAATTGTGAGTTGTAAATTTTGTTTTTCTGTGTTTACTTTATTTAGCTTTGCGTTTCCTTCTTCCTTAACCAAAACATTGTAATTTAACGCGACTAGATTAGCTTCTTCAGTTATTTCGGGTACCCACCCACTGTAAAATGTGAATTATTACTTTATTTTTTCATAAGCATATCTACAAAAAAGGTGGAAATAAAATGTTGTTGTTGTTGTATCTTGCCTATCTCCCCCACCCCTTCCGGTATGGATAATGAATCAGTTTCCTCAGTACTGGTTCCCGCAGTACTATTTTGCGGTAATAGTATAAGATAGATAATAACAAATCATATTTGCACATAAACCAGGTTAGCTCAAAGTTGTGAGAGCAAGAAATCGTAAGAGTGTGCCAGCTGTACGCGAAGAGGATTGATTTTTTGCAGCAGGGAATGGAAGTTTTTGTAATAAATGGTATCGGCGCGGCATCGGGTCTCGGGAGAGCACACTAATGCCATGCGCCGACAGGGCCCGGATATCCAGTGACAGTCACAGCGTCCCCGCGGAAGGTCATTCAAGGGTAATGTTAAATTTAGCTGTTCTTTTAATAAACTGCGTTTTTATAACCAAATATCGAAATATACTGGATTCGGAGTTGTTGAAATGAGCCTTTTGAAGTATAACGAGAATAAATAGGCCGAGAATATCGAGAAAAACTCCATATCATCAGTATCATACATGGCAGGTACTGTACCACGTGGATGAACAACCGAGGGGTCACGAGATCTAGTGAGAAACACACCCATCCAGCATCCTGCTGATTTGTTCGTAAAATTCAGATATGAACTATAAATACCAACGGTCAATGCACCTTGAACCGTCCTCTGAATCAGGAACGGTACAAACGTTAAGCGAGTTGCAGTCTACACCCTTTTTTTAAGAACCAGATATTCGGCCGAGGTTCATCGCTCTTTAAAAATTTTAGGCATTTCAGCCTCAAGTTGTTCTTAAATTTGTTCTTATTTCTCTGTAGTTAATAACATTGCTCTACTTTAACAAAAACCCTGAAATTAACACAACCTCGCTCCTAGGATTTATGCTCTGTATGAAAATAATTGTTGCGAAAACAATAAGGTTTTGGTGTTTTACCACTGACTCGGATTAAGTAACGAATTTCAGCATTTGCTCTTGAAATATTGTTATGGCTGCGAGTCATGTTACGACTCCGACTCTTTCCAGCCTCAGATTGTTCTTTTTGGGCGACCTGAGCCTTATTGTTTTTATAAAGAAAGCGTGTATTTAGTCTGTTTGAAAATTCCGACGGACCAACTGGAAGAAATACCCCAGACTTCATTTTTTTTTAAAAACACGCTTAAGAATTATATTGCTCTGATTAGCGGTCTCTGCAGGTGTGCATGTAACTGATCATGTCGTATTGGTTTTCCGTTATTCGATAAACTTTATTTTTAATTTACACGCCTTCTGTTTTTAAAGAACAATATATTTTAGCTGGTGCCTAGTTTTCTTTATTTTTTTGGCGTTCATCTTGCATTTGTTCTATAACTGATAAGACTGCTTTTATAGTCAAAAAATAAATGAAATGAACACAACCGTGGCTCCTGCAGTTTAAATGTTTAGTGTTTTTATTTTATTTTTTTTTTAAAAGAACGTCTAATTTTGGGGCTGAGGCTGGATGTTTTTAATTATTTTGAGGATTTCAGCCTCAAATGTTCTCAAAATGTTCTTATTTTTTTTTGGACTGGGTACATACTTAACTATTTATTTTCCATTCACACAAGCCAACCCAAAGTGGAAATATAACAATTTGTATAAACTGCGCTTTCAGTAATTTAGTGTTTCGTACAAGTGTCACTGGTTGCATTTGTATTTCCACATTCGGGGTAACCATCAGGCGATGTTGCACGAGCATTAGGCATTATTTCACAGTTTAACAACAAATTATCTCCACTGAATACTGTATGTAAAATAAATGTTCTCTACATATCCCCAGTCTCAGCATGTTTTTAGCATGTTCTTAAATTTGGGGATTTTTTCAGCCTCGATGTTCTTATAAAAAAGGTTGAGTGTATTGTTCTTATAAAGTTGTTTTTGTAAAAATAATGATGTATTTTAAAAAGTGTTTTCAACCTTACCCTTCCTCGCTTCAATGGCTGTTTTCCAAGGATTTTTAATATTTTTTTCAGAGCTCGTTATGTGTGTGACGTGACAACATTTATTTTGTGTTCGCGGGGTCATAGTACACGCAGTGTGTCTCACGTGACTTGAGTGTCAAGCCAAGAACCGGTTCGATAGAACTTTTCGACACTGACCTGGCTAAAGTTCTTGGGCGATCACGAAAGATAAAGTATCTTAGGAGATGGAGAAATCTTTGTGGGAGCAGTTTTTGGACAAAGTAGAACCACATCTCCCGGAACATCTTCACTGGAATGAAATATGTGTAAGTAAACACCGAGATGTAAATTGGCCGCCATTGAAGGTTTGTTGCTGTCTTCTCTGTGGCCGTTATGCAATCAGCTCAGCACCCAATCAAGTGAACACCATGTCGTTTCTTTCTGTGCTTTCTAGTGGACCTTTGTGTATTATCTTGCTGAAGCAAGACGCCATATCCATCGATGGTGTCGTGGTATGGAAGCTTGGGAGGTGAGAAAATTTATGAAATATATATTACAACGTAACCATTCAGACCATATTCCGGAATAGGATTACATTAACTGATGAAGTAAAAACTTTGTTCCAACAATCGAACTGTTTGCTTCTTTCGATATATACAATTTAAGCTCATTTGAATTCTCAATTCAGTTGTTTACGGCATGGAGAGGGAGTAGTTGTTTTCCCTACTATGTATGTACTCGTGTGGGCAAAGCTGCTGCGAAATACCAGAACAACTACTGAACTACATATGCTTAGATCTAGCATTTTTCCTGTTGGTAATCTTTTTTTAAGTTCAGGAGTTCATTCTTTTCGAGATTTATGAAATCAGAAAGCAATGTTTCATCATACCAGTGTACAAAATGATTGTGTAACTTGCTGGCCGGTCTGGCTGTTCCGGAATTCCGTCTTCCTGTTAAAGTTCTGTTTAACCGTTCGTTTTTATGTGCCAGAGGTATTATCGCATCTCAGAGAGTGATTCGGGACTGGCCTACGTCTTCAAAAATGTACAGTTCTAAAACTCGTCTATATAAGAGGGTGATTACGTGAAATCTCATTCTGTACGTATTTGACTTCATATCGGTCTCCATATATGGACTGTATACAGAATATGATTGATTACGTGACAGCATTCAGGGTGCTAAACCCATATTAAATTTTACTGGGACCGGTCTGGCTTCAAGACCAGTTAAACAGTTTTTCCCATGAAATCACAGAAAAACTCCATCAATCTCAGATTTGTTGGTACTGGTCTCATTTAAACACTTAGTACCATTTTCATCCTTCTGGATGAAATCCCTAGTAATTCTCCCCCCACCCACCCCCACCCACCAGGGGCAAAAACTTTAGTGATTTTGCCCCCCATGGCTC
>JANRMR010198479.1:8438-19091 GCA_025434825.1 Bergia sp. 'catenularis'
TAAGATCTCTGAACTTCCAATCCAAGGTCCCGGGTTCAAACCCCGGCCTTGTTAAGGTGTGAATTATTTCGGGACCTTCTTTCACCAAGGTCCTCCATGGACAAGGATGTTAAGCTGTTGGTCCTGGCCAATAATCCTCATTGAGGGGTGGCCGTATTGGGAAATAAATAAGTGAATATATGTGTGGTGAATTACCTTTTGGAAGTGATCCTCTGTTGATGAGAGGAAACAAGGGGCACTCTTGGTACAGCAAGAAGGTGGAAGGGATTTGTGTTCCTTGTAATATGTTGTGTTGAGCCAGCTACTTGGTTTATCAATACCACAGCACTTCAACTGAAACAAATAGTATAAATGCATCAGTATTTATTAGTATAAAGGTATAAGTGTTCTAAAATATAACTATTTAGTAGATCAGGTCAGAGTTCGCTAGCTCTGCTACTGGTAACATTGTAACCCAGTACAACCTGCTGCATGGTCGGGTAGTCAGCGACTAAACTGGTTCCCCCCACCAGCTTTTAGCTGGTGAGGAGGGTGGCACGCCACTCTGCAGGATGAAAAACAAGACCTGTCAAAGGGCGGATGAGCTCCTTGCGAGCCAATGGCCATCGTGAAATGGGCCTGGGTGAGGAGTTGTGAACCACCAACTGAAGGTTTTGTTATTGCATTGTATAGCCAGAAGACTCGGCTGTGGCCCACGTAGTAGTAGTATTTAGAAGAGATACAGATGCACAATTTCAGAAGATCCAAAAGTTTGAAAAGGAGAAATCGTAAGACATTTCATTCGATAAAAAAATTACATTGCATCGCAAGGCTCCCATTAACACACAGATGTGTGTTCCTGATGTACCAAAACCAGAAAGGATGCACCAAAACAAGTTGTTGGGCATCCTGTGGGATGCACCGAATCATTCACTAAGGAAGAATTATAAAAGACACAAGATCTTAATTTTGTCTTGCATGATTTTCACTGAAACTGAGCATTTTTAAAATTTAATCAAAACTTTGTGCTTCTTGATTCACCTTGTAAGTTTTAGAAATTGTATAATGATGCAAACATTTTCCTAGCGGCTTTTTGCTGACTGACTGTATTACTAAGAGGAGACCCCTCAAAACTATCTGGGGACCCTTCAAAGCTTTCAATAAGGGGCCCAAGTTCCAAGGACCCACCATAATTACTGGCTAATGGGAGCCCTGTAATTGTACATAAACATCAATAATTACGTTTTATGTGTAATGCACACTAGAAAATAATTAATAATAAAAATTCTTCTTTTTGGTGTATAACTGTACATGTACGTACATAATTATATGCTTAGTTTCATTGTACACTGTAGTCTAAAATTTGTGTTCAAGTGATTGACATAAGTAGATAGACATAAGTATCTAAATAGATCTAGATAATAGTTTTTTACTTCTGTATAGACAAACTTGATACATTCAGAAACTGTTATCCAGAAACCATTTTCAAATGATATATTGGAGCCAACTGGCAGGATTGGAAAGACCTACATTTAAGTCTATCACATTCTGTCTGATGATCATTCACTCTTTCAGGATATTGATACTGATGTAATTGGTCCAAAAAAGTAATCAGGGGGGCCTGGAATCAAACCCCATTTGTTGAGCATTTTAGAGTGACAAGATTAATTCAATCCTGTTCATTTGCTATTTGGATCTACAAAACTGTTTCGTACAGACACTTAAAGATGTACAGTTCTGACAAATGAGATCACTTCATGTCCATATTATACAAAATGTCCACATTATACAAATATGTACATGTAGATATATATATATATATATATATGGAAAGTGAAAAGTTTGACTATTTTCTACATTTAACTTAAAGTCCAAAGTCATTTCCTTTTTCAAGTTTTGCTGGAAAATTGGACCACCTGAATCTGTAAACCAAAAAACTAATTGTCCAACATTTTACACAGATCTATGTTATAACTGTAATTCTTAAATGGCCTAAAATTGAAAGGGAACTATTAGTCAAGTATGTCATGATTACATGTCTTACATTTCTCTGAAGAGCATCAACTGCTTTTGCAAAAGCTTTGTCACTGCTGTAATGGCTTACTGAATAGTTTAAACCTTGGTGAACTTCATCTTCAGCCTGAAAATAAGATTGTTAAATTAATAATATTTAAACTTGTCAAATGACTAAATTCTTATAATACCAGAAAAATGTGATAGACTGTCTATTATATTATATTATAAAGCAATTTTGTTCACTACAGCACAATCATGTAACTTGTATATGTACCAATGGTGTTGAATCTTGCTGATCAAGAATTGTCACCCTCTGACTTTGCAGTTCAACTGTGTTTAAATTAATGTTTAGATTGAGCAAGTGTATATAACTGATAAAAATATAGTTAATATGTAATATAATATATACAATTAGATTTATTTAATATCTGAAAAGATATAAACTGCAAATCATTGATACACTTTATGTGTATGTTTTAAAATTGTTTTCCAGCTTAAATTTAACTGACGAAAATATAATTATATATCGATCAATATAATTAATATATAATTTATACAATTAGATAATTTTATATCTGAAAGACATATATACAAAGTCATGTACATAAACTGTACATGATACAGTTTATGTTTTCGGAATGTTTTCCAGCAGAAAAACGTCTGAACAAATGTTGAAAGCTGCAGGAACAAAAATTTGTAATTCAGAAAAAGAGTGCCAAGATTTTAAGATTGCATGAAAAAAACTAACATGACAAGTGACAAATAATACAAACCTGATTTTTGTAAACAACTCCTAACACTGCAGCAGCAATCTCCAAGGCAAGAATCGACAGCAAGAACATGAAGAACTAAAACAACAAGATCACTGCAAGTCATTTTCTGATATACTTACATGTAGATGAGCTGCTTTGGTTTAAGATTGGGTATACTGTACATTTTGACATTTTGCTCTGAAACTGGTTGTTGTTGGACAAAAACTGGCAATAGGCTGAGTGTGTGGTACATTCAGTTTTAGAGTGCAGGCCTAAAAATGGGTTAAATTTTAGTGTCTGGTCTGAAAAATGGGAAATGAATAATTTCATCTAAAACAAGTAAGAATTCATAAAGTGAACACCACCAACAAAATGACTGTCTGAGTACCCCCTGGGATTTTTCATTTGTTTCTTAACTCTCTTTTACTTATTATATTTTATTTCCTCTATAGACTATAATAATTATTGTAAAGTACTTTAATTACAATTTATTCATTTGTTATATTTGAATATAAAATTATAATACATTTTATGCACTCAGCAAAAAATTAAAATTAAAGTGATTAAAGGATTTCTCAGGAACTCTCTGAAAATATGCTATTTCCAGTCCTTAAAAAATTTCTGGAATCAAAGTTGTACATGTAACATGAGACTTACTACAAGTTGACTTACAGGTCGCACGAGATAAATTTTCCAAGGAAGACCGATAAATAATTTATTAATGGGCCAATTCCAAATTACGCTTCAGTTCCTGCAAACAATAACATGATGTCGAAGTCAGGTGCCAAGTTTCCATACATTTGCTGTATTTCTTAGCACCTGCCCTCAACTTCAAGTTATTGTTCACTTGAACTGAAGTGTAATTTGGAAATGGGTGATCAACAGATGCAATTTCCTGCAAGTGGAACAAGTCAACTCACCTCTCGTGCCTCGCTCTGCTCATCGCTTCGAGGCTCACTCACACCTTTGGCGCTCGTATCTCATCGGTCTTTCCTTGGAAAATTTATCTCGTGTGACCTGTGAGTTGGCTTGTAGCAAGTACGTAACATGTATCTGATTATAAATACTTACAAGACCCAAGCAGCATTTGTTCTCTCTGCATGTTCCACAACATCCCAATATGGCAGTGAAAAAGACCAACACACCAATGCCAACAAGAACACCTGCTGGCACTAGGGTGTACATGTCTGTGGTCAGCTTGGTATAGTCGCCATAGGTTTGGATGAGCCAAACAGCAACATAAATGAGGGCTGCTGCGACACCCTGTCAAAGAAATATCAAATTGAAAACAAGGAATTAATATTTGCAGTTACAATAAAATGTACATCTAATTAGTCAAAAACTCGTGTTTCTTGCTTTCTATACATATATATATATATGTAGAAACCAGGTTAACTGTTCAATGACTGTGGTCAGAACTCATTCACAAAATAAATTACATGTATTGAATGACAAGTTAAAAAAACTTCTTCTGTTACTGTGATGGTTTTCCAGCTGTGTTCTTTCATCATGACACAGGTATGTGGTGAAAATACTATGACAACAGCAAAACAACTAAAATTATACAAAAACTAGTGACAGCACATACATGTAGTGACTCAATTATGGTATTTTTCAGTAAACTCAAAGGTCAGAAAATCAGTTTCAGGCTAGGATTGCATGTATGCACCGTTTTGAGAAATGTATAGTTGATGAAACACCATATCATATGTAACATGGCCGTCACTACAATACTGGCAAGAAAATTATATGGGCTAGTGACTTCCAAGAAAAACTGTGTTTCCAAATGCACCTCAGGAATGCGGAAAGCACTGCAACAATCTATTCATCAACAAGGCAGCTTTTCCAGACAATCTGAAGTAGCTGTAAGTGTACTGGGGGAAGGGTGCTTCCCTTTAAAATATATACGGGTATATGCTGCTCTTAAGATTACCTTTTGTGGACCAAATTGGTCTGGAAAAAGCATACATTGTGCCTGAGTAGTCTGGAAAATGATAGATTTTTTGTGAGGTATCTGTGGATCGATCATAACAGTTTTCCTTAAATCTTTCCGAGGTTTCTGCTGTGGATCATCACTTTGCAGGTTTCAGGGTATAAGATAAGCAATACAGGGTCTATGTAGCAATAGGGTCAGGATGTGAATCTTTAGCGACACACACACAGGGTCAGTACTACTCCTAAAACCGGAACTGCCAAAGTTAGACAAATGGACGTTCACTTCTGGCCAATCTACTGTAGGTGAGTTTCAGACGGAAATCATTGATCGTACCGACAAGCTCGGGCACCGAGTCTGTACGCGATTCAATGATGAATAGGTGTGTGAAAGTAACATCATTCAAACGAGAACTTACAAGGTAGATGAAGTTGAAGAAAAAGAGAAATGCTTTTGCACAGCTCATGGTGAATTCTCGGTATTGCCACAAACAATTTTAAAACAACACCGTGGCTTCAAAATCCAGAAAGCAGCTGATCAACTGGTAATCAAACGGAATGCTTTCTCTGTTAGGCGATGTAGGTTCTTCTCACAGATATACAGCTGAAAATCCTTCTCTGAATCTCTGCAGTTAAGGTATCTGAAACAAATTCTGAAGAAAGAAATGAACTCTTTTCGCTTTCGTCTTCCGTCTTCTCAGAATTTACAAACTAGTTCCCATGCCTCTTTATATGTTGTTTCGTTGCGCGCTTCTCACCATTTGACGCATGCGTACTTGCGAGCCAGAAACTTTGTGGGTTCTGCCCTGGGTATGAGAATGCTCCGCATTCCAAGAATTCCAACAGACCAGCACAATAATGTAATTTCGGACTCAGAATTGCATTTTATTAAACATGGAACAGTACAACTTCCCAAACTGATGGAACACCTGTGACGTCACGTGCAAACCAACATGTTTGTCATTTGCCATCATGGCTCCAAACGCCTGACACAAATCACATAGCATGGATCTAGAACAGTTGAGAGAAATTGAGAAGAGAGATTTAGTTTTTCTGTTGATCAAAAGATCACTTCTCAGTCTCTATTTTTCAAAAACTTGACGAACACTGGATGTCCTTAACATACTAGATGCCCATTTTCCCACTCTAACATTTATATTAATGTTTGATATTCCTTTGTCAAGTAGTATTTCGGAAGTTTAGGACCATGATAGCAAAACTCAAATGCTAACACCTCTTTGTAATTACGTAAATTGTTGAATCACAAAACAACAGCGCTTGCCGTTTTACGCTCTGCTACAGATGTGCGAGCTCTAAAAATATCAGTGACCGGTGGTGACACAGCCAACTGTCATGGAGCCCGGCTTTGTTTTTCAAATTGTTTAAACACTCGGCAAATAAATGGCAATTCGTTGTGTCTATTGCCTTTCACTTACATAAAACCTCAGACTTAAAACTCGAACTAAAAATTTCAATTTTCCCGGGGCCGGAGGAACTCTCGCCTTCAGCGTTCGTTTATCACCTCCCCTGTCTTCCCCCCTTCTTACAAATTCGGTACTACGGTGCTAACAAGTCTGTCATATTGAAACTTGGTGTCCCAACATACCTTGCCCACTAACGCTTTTTTCCTTCGAAGTGAAGGGTGTTAAGACGCACATGTGAAGACCCCTCACTAGCAGGACAAATCAGCGTGTGTAGCAAGGCTAATTCCAGCCTCGAACACTTTACTGCTGGTTTTCACTCAATCCCCAGAGATTCAAATGAAAAAGGACATGGAAGCCATGTTGTTGTGCACAGCAAATGAACTCTATTGTTATTGTATGACTGTACACCAACTTGGCGGCTACTACGTCACATGCAAACCAAGTACAGCTGTGAAAAATCGCAAGAAGTCCGAGGCTACTATTTAACAAGGGCTATATATAGGAAAAGGCTGCGCTTTCAAGTCATTTTGGTCTGAAGTTCTGACACCTTGGTCTGACATCGGATATCATTTTTGGACGAAACTATGGGGATGTGCACGTACGGCGTATGAAAGACCTTCCGTGCCCCTGAAAATGAAAAGCAGGTTTAGGGTAAGGTCAGAAATAAGCATAATTTGGTCTGAAAACGAGTCTGCGTTTCACGAGAGCGTGCCACAAGCAAGATAAAAGTTGGGGCAAGTTAACATTAAGTTAATATTGCTTCGTTTTGATCAGTTTAAGTAAATGTATTGTTTGAAGCACAGTCGTCTTCATGGCCGAACGCGACAACAAATAGTTACAGTTGCACAAGGCATTGACATCTGAGCTGCGTCAGCTGCAACATCTTGTTCACCTCAAGAGCCTTTGAAGGCTTTCCACGTTTCGTGAAATACGATAATTAAATAGGATGATTTCGAATGTATGCAATTCGCCATTTGATTGACACAAATTTTCTCCCGTTTTACTGAGTTCGCCGATCTGTGGGGGTCAGCAAAAACGTAAATTTTCTTGGAATAGAACCAAGCAACATTTTGCGCAAATGGAGAACTGTAACGAGCAAAACTTGCGTTGGTAAAATTGCATATTATCGTAACCTTATTACACTGTGCGGCATGGCCTACGAAGCCTATGTTTTGCAGCATTAACGCAATCAAAACCGCATCGATGAAACACCGCAGTCAATTTCAAATTGTCGCAAAGGTGTATAGCAAATGTAAAAATCGAGACTGCCAATGAGAGACTACCTTGTGGTTGCACTATCGTGATCAATATGGCGACTATTTTCATTCCACGTGCGAGCCACTGCAAGATTGTCGTACACGTGCGCGGCGACGAGATAAAAATTGTATGGATTTAATAATCGGGGATTTAATATCTTAACTAATCGCACAGGTAATCAGCAGCCTATAAAATCTGTTTAGACAGAAGAGCTGAGTTAGCAATTATTAAACTATATATTAAATGCATACGTTGATAGTGGCTCCAACTTTATTAACAGCAGTAAAATCAAATACAATATACAAAACCATGGAAAAACGTGACTATCTAAGGTTAACCACTATACATTAGTCAAGTACTCATTTTACCCCTTCCTTAACTTTTCTTTTACTGTATATATTAATAACTTAGTGAGTACAATTGACCGTAAAAAAAAGATGGCGACCGGTACATTTACCCATAATTCCTAGCGCGCAAAAACCTGAAAACGCTCATCAAAGTGTATCGAAAAGATCTAAAATCTTCAAACCCAGCATACACAATGTTGTTAGTGCATGGAAAAGTTTCCCTGTCTTCCATGTACACCTTTTCGCTGAGTTAGGCTCGCAAGGCATTGTGGTCAAATGTACAGCCGCCATCTTTTTCGGTATGGTGGATTGTATTTAACGAGTTCTAATGAGCTCCTAACTATACGTTACTTGGGTAAAACAAATGTATTGCATTGCATGTAATGAAAAACATCTAAACATTACATCCACTTGGAATCGTATTATATTTTGTCATGTCGTGCATTGTCTGATTGTATCATATTTGTGTCGTGTTGTACTATGTTGCGCTGTGTTGTGTTGCAAGGTATTGTGGCTAGTGTTGTGTCTACTATGTTGTACTTTTATATTGAAATGAATTTAAATCTCTTAAAACCTTCCAATGTAACATTCATATTCACTACATATTGATAAAATGGGTCTAAAAACTTGTAAAACCTATTTTCTGTGTTTTGTCCCAGCAAAACCTTAAACACCAACCCCATGGTCATAATTAAAAAAGTTTACACTGTAGTTTTGTGTCGGTCTTAAAAAACCAAAAGCATGAGTCCTGTTATGCTTTGAGAATACGCATTTTCAAAGGAAACTTTGACAGGTTTCGTTAGTAGCAGCCCAAACAATGTTATCTTTACCTCATCTATCAGTTTTAGGAGTTGCGTTACGTTACATTCAACGCTTAAAAATAAACTGGATTCTAAACATCAAACTGTTCATATATTCGTTCCCTGAAACTCAATTGACCACAACGGGCACATTATTCTTGACAGAAGACCGTGTAAACAATTATTAAATAATAGAAATTAGTTAATACGATTCATAATTCATTTGCAGCCCAATTCTACATTATGAGAAACGGTCGACGATCAAGAATAAGCAATTCCTACGTTTGTTTTGTAGAATTCTACTCAGTGCCTGTTGCAGATCTGCAACCCGATTGGTTCTTGCTACTCAAGTCTGTTAGAAGAAGACAGTGGGTGCAGCATGTCTACTTTTATTACACTTGCAGTAGCGAGAAAAGAATTTTCAGGTTAATATAAGAAATTTTACCTAACAACCAAACAATTTGCTCTTAATTCAATTGCCAGCAGCTTTACCATTTGGCCAATAACCTCATCAATTATTTTCAGTGGAAGCTGCGACCTCATAGTTCAATTGCTAAATAAATGGCGCCTGCATGTGTTTCTAATCAGACAATTCTGCTAAATCTAATAACCAACGAATGAAGTATACTAAGCGAGGAGTGCGGATGATTATCATGTTCCAGTAGTACCCTCTTGCAAACTGTAAGAGCTTCCCTACTTATTAATAGTCAATTTGTTTTTTCTTCTGCGGAAAAAACTCTTCGGTGACATGACAATTTTCCCGAATCCTTCTTGGTGAGCGAATGCGTAGCTAGATCGCTTGGACATTCTCCTTCTCTTAAGCTGTGGTGTGTACTCCCTGGGAATCATGGACTGGCTCTTGGGCTGTTTGCCATGCTCCTTTCTTCTTATCAAATCACTGACTCGAGGATGCGTGGTGACTTGAACAAACTGAACGCTCAAGGAAGGGATTATACAAATGGCAACGACTACAACGAGCGTCAAATAGAACATCAGGTCCCCATACACGTGGTACTGCACTCCAAAGTACAGTTGCTGGGGTATTAAACCAAAAATAAAGTTGCTGTAAAAAACGAGGTAGAAGCAGAAATACACTAGTATACTGCCCCACGTGAAGAAATGGTTAATCCACGTCCAATATTGCGTCATTAGGGCGGCCTGTGGGTACAATGAAGGGTAATAACGTTAACTCAATGGTGCGGCCTGTGGATACGACGAAAGGTCAACTGTTCACGGATTAAAACAAATTATTAAGGACCAATAATAATAATAATAATAATAATAATAATAATAATATATTACTTATACTGCGCGAGGTTCCATAGGAAGATGCTCACCTGCGCATTACAAGGTATAGAATAAGTGTATAAAATATATAGAGAGTAAAATATACAAAATTAATATGCATATTAATATTAATATGACCAACAATCACTAACAGTAATGCTTTATGGTTTTTTAATTTTGATTGGAGACTAAAATAAACTTCGAAATGAAGTATTTTGGCTTTCTTATTTGAAAATACAGTAATACTTTGCGTTTTTTTAAAAATTTTGATTTGTGATTAAAATAAACGGCAACTTCGAAACGAAGTATTTTAGTTTTCTTATTTGGAAATTCAGAACAGAATTAAGAGTCGAGATCAGTAACAAAATTGATTTTGACAAGGTGATCATTGTAAACCGTAAAACTAAGAAACGATATGTGAACCGATCAATTCCCATCCTCTTCTGTTACCGGACTTTTTTACTAGAGTCATTTCTAGATCTGTTACGATTTCTTTAGGAAGCAGAAAATTTTATTTCGAAGCCAGAATCACTAGTCAAAAGAGACAAAACGTAAAGCACAATCGTAGTTGATTGCGGGCATTAAATAAAGAAACTTGGCGTATTTTAAAAATCTTTGTTTTACAAAATTTTTAAACCATAAAACGCCAAGAAATCGACGTTTCGATATCTGCTAGATATTATTTTCAAGATGAAATAAATATGAAGTTAAAAGCTATATATATCTATTAAGAAACAAAGGCTAACTATTCAAATACACTAGGGGTATGTCACGGGCAAAGGGATAAAAAGGTTATTGAAATACCATGAGCGCTTGAAGCGTAACGAGATGAAAACAAATATGGAATATAAAAGTTAAA